>PVIR01001538.1:100114-121391 GCA_004026965.1 Petromus typicus | reverse complement strand
CAAGCGCAAGGACCTGGGTTCAATCCTCGGTAACCACATAACAATACTGGGTGTGGAGACTCACCCCAGCGGCAACCAGTACCACATACCAGTGCCGGGCGTGGTGGCTCACGCCTGTAATCCCAGCACTTGGGAGGCAGAGGCAGGAGGATTGCTGTGACGTGAGTTTGAGGCTGAGCTCAGGGCCAGCCTGAACCACGAAGTGAGACCCTGTCTCAAAAAAAAAACCTTAAAAAAAAAAAAAACAAAAAAAAAAAAGTGGGCAACTGAAATGAACAGATACATCTCAGAAGTACAAACAACCAATAAATACACAAAAAAGTTAACATATCTGGCCATTAAAGAAAATGCAAATGAAAACAACATCGAGATTCTATCCTCCAGAAAAAATGTCTATCCTCAAGAACTGAAACAACAAATGCTGGTGAAGAGGTAGAAAAATGAACCTTGCTACGTTGTTGGTGGAATGCAAACTAGGACATCCGCTGTGCAAATCAGTCGAGATTCCATCTGACACAGTTACACCTTGGTCAGTATCTTCCTGAAGAGTTAAAAGCATTGTGTTCCAGGGATCCCTACACACCCATGTTATATCAGCACAGCTGCTAATAGCTCAGTCTTGGGAGCTGTGAAAGGATAAAGAAAATACAGCACATGTATACAATGGAGCAGTCCTCAGCTGTAGAGAAGGGTAACGGAGTCATTTGCAGGAAAATGGTTGCATCCTGAATCTGTGATACTGAGGATAACAAAGCTCAGACACAGCAGGGTTTCTGAAACTCAAAGTATGAATAAGTTAAGAAGCAAAATAAAAGCTAGATGACAGGCAACAGGAAGGTAGATCTTTTGCAGGTGGGAAGGGGATTTAGGGCAGGAGGGAGGAGGTAGACAGAAGGGGAGTGTGGATTACAGGTAACTCTCCCCACAGTGAATGCATGCGTTATGTACCGCCAGCCTGTACTGATAAAACAGAAACAGCCGCAGCAGTACAGCAGAGTAAATCAAGGGGACCCTCCCGCCTGTGCGACACCCATTCTGCACAGGGCAGGGAGCGCTCTCCAGCTCCACTGTCGCCGCGGCCCCCCCCCCCCCGGGGTCCCCCACAGTCAAAGCCAGGCTGCTCTGGCCGCTCTGGGCTCGAGGGGGCTTTCGTGTCCACCCGTCCCGGGGACAGTCAAGACCCTCCACTGCGTCGTTCCTGCCCTCTGCCCCTTTTGATTAAGCACAGATGTCCGAGGTTCGCAAAACACGAGAGAGGCACACGCGCTTTTCCTGGACTCAGGGCCCCGCCTCGGGGGAGCAAGAGGTTCTGACCGCAGGAAGCGAGGCGCCATCCTGCCCGGCTCTGGGGGCCCGGGGCCGCCCCACGACAGTGCCGCCCAGCCGGCACAGCTAGGTCAAGGCGCAGGCTGCCGTGGCCCGCAGCGCCACCAACCGGCGGGCCGGAGAAAGGGCAGGGCTCTGCCCAAGGTGGAAGGTGGGGGCGCAGGGGGGGTGGGGCCACGCGCACGCGCAGGCATGCTCGCGCACGCATGCATGCATGCGCTGCGCATCCCCAGGATGGCCTCTGAGGAGTTACGGAGTCCTTTACCTTCGTGCCTGGGGAAACGGGGGTTGTGGCCGGAAATCCCTGTCCTGAGGTGGTCTTGGGACCCCGCTGTCTGTTCTCACAGCACGGTCTCAGGAGGGGGCCTGCTTTGCATCCTCTACCTCCACATGCACCTGCACCTCCACCTGCCTCTGCCTGTCCAGCCGCCGACTTGGCATGCAGTCAAGAAACCTGGGGTCCAGCTCAGCTGTGCCAAACGCCAGCATCTTGCCCTCTGAGAAATGGGATCTGAGAGGCATTCACGTGGAGACAGTGCCTCCTACCCCAAGTCCGCTGCAGAGCCCCTGAGCCGAGGATCAGATGTGGGAAGTCTCCGCCTGCATTTGAAGGATGTATAGACTGACCTCTACTTTGGCTTCCAGCCACTATTACTTTCTTTCTGCCACCATCCGTCCGTATCTAACTCTACTGTGGAGAGTGCCTTGTTCATCCCACCGGAAGTCCCATAAGCATCTCACCGGAAGTCCTCCTGCAGGGGATGGAAGTGCCCACTGGTCACCTTAATGCTTCCTAACTGTAAGGATAAGGATAATGTATGTATTCTTCCATACAATCAGCCTGCAGAAAAGCAGCAATTCCTTTTATCTCACTATCCCCATGACTTTTTTTTTTTTCTTTTTTGGATTCAGGGTCCTGCTATGTAGTTCAGACTAGTTTTGAACTCAATATACAGTACAAGCTGGCCTCGAACTCACAGCCACCCTCCTGCCTCAGCCTCCTGAGTGTTTGGGATTACAGAAGTGTGCCAATATGCCCACCCTGTGAGTACCAATAACTTTTTTTGACAGGGTGGGGGATATCGAACCCAGGGCTTTGTACACTAAGCAAGCCCTCTACCACTGGCTTTCAACCCCTCCACCCAGACCACTATTAAATGTCCCTGTAGACTTTATGCTGTGCAAAGATCCATATGCATTTTACATGGAATCATATCTGTTTTTATAATGTAAAAATATTTTGCTTCTACTGTGTTATGCGTGGCCTGTGCAGAGTGGGACAGAAGCCAGCAATGCACACCAGGGCCTCCACTGGGAAGGGGTATTGCTCCACATGCATCTGAAGCACAGGACAGAAAGGGGGTGGGGGAGAGAGGCGACAGGTCTTTTTTTTTTTGAGACAGGGTCTCACTTTGTAGCCCAGGTCAGTCTCGAACTCACAGCAATCCTCCTGCCTCTGCCTCTTGAGTGCTGGGCTTACAGGCATGAATCACCGTGTCCGGCATTGTGATATGTAGTACCGGGGATCAAACTTGGGACCTTGCATTTGCCAGGCAGACACCTGAACCACTGAGCTAAATCCCGGCCTGGTAGATCTTATTTTGGGGTCACCTGTTTTACTCTTTCTCTTTGTGCTATACAAAAGTCTGAAAGGGACAGGGGCTGCTGTAGGTTGGAGCAAGGTGATGAGGGACAGCGTCATGGAGAAGGTGGCATTTTACCCCGAGATAGCACTGATGTCGCTTCTGGAGGGACATACGAGACAGACAAACAAGCAAGGGCAGAGGTTGTGGGGTGGCGGCACCATCAGTTCCGAGGCTCCCCTGCCAGCGGTGTGCACAGAGCACAGAAGCAGTGGCCTGGGTGGGTGGAGGGAGGGCGGCTCCTCGGGGAGCGCTCAGAGCGAGCAGGGGCCTTGCTCCTGACCCTGTGCCTGAGGGAGCCTGGAGCCAGCTCTGCCAGCTCCCGAGGCTCTCGCCGGGACCGCCGCTTCTCGGGCCGGGATTTTTGCAGCCTTGCTCTTTGCAAAAATAGACCACAGTTCCTGGAGCCCCGTCATCACCTTCACCTTCCTGTTCTCGTCTCCCCCAGCGGCACCCCACTTCCCTGTGGCCCATGAGGCAGCCGGCACCCTGGCCCAGGAGCCACTCGGGAAACAAGGCCGGATGTGGCTGCCGACGCTGAGCCCCGTGGGGACAGGGACAGATGAGGCAAGCTTGGCCCAAGGAAGGAAGGACCAGAGGGCAGAGGTTGTCCCCAGAGGGCTCTGCCAGGTCTCGCACTGGGTTTTGGAGATAAGCGGACAAGCCCCCCTGGGATCCCGAGGGCTGGGAAGGTCAAGTGTTTCCTCAGACCTGCAGCCAGCTCTGCATCTCCCATCTCCCCTCTGTGGCCTGGGTCTCATTATATAGTCCAGGTTGGCCTGGAATTCACAGCGATCTTCCTGCCTCAGCCTCTTGAGTACTGAGATTACAGGTATACACCGCCATGCCCAGTTTACCTGTGCATCTTTAGGACTCAGTCCCAGGGTCCCCTGCAGGGCCAGGAAGCCTGTCCTGTCCCTGCTCCTGCAGGGCCTGCTGGCTCGGTGATGCTGTCACACTTGGCCGCAGAACTGATGTTCCTCCCTCGGTGGCTGCAGCCCTGCCCCAGGGCCCAGCGCAGGGTGGATGTGCAGTAGGGAAGACGGGTCAGCATGTGAGTGAGGGTGAGAAAGACGCGCTGGACAATTTAGAGTATCCCAGGAGGTGTCTGGAGGGGACACGGGTGAGATGGAGGCAGAATGTGGGTTTGTGGATGACCCTGGGAGCCAAGAGGGGGTCGCCTTGCTGCTGTGGTGGACAAGGAGCTGCGGAGCTGGGTGCATTTGACCCTTGTTGTAAAATGCTCCCAAAAGCATTTCCAATTTGTAAGAATTTCCAATTTGCTATCTTGAGCTGAGGGAGGCAGGGCGATTCGGATGGAGAAACTGAGGCTCAGAGAGCAGACTTGACCGGCTGCACTACCTGCGTCTGGAGAGCAGGCCAGGACGGAGCCGTGCCTGAGCATCTACCGACCTCAGCTGGAGAAGCCCTCCGCGCTGGCCCTGGGCACAGCAGGTGTGGCTCCAGGCCTCAAGCCGGGTCTCCTCAGCTGGAGACATCCCAGTACTTGGAGAACAGCAGTAATGCAAAAAAAGACAGGTGTCTCCCAAGGAGGGGCAAATTCCTATCAGTTTAACTCATCCTGCCCAGCGTCCTGGTAAGAATGCTGTCTGGTCCTCCGCTGGAGAACCTCGTGACTGAAGATCTTCCTCGGCTCCTCCTGTACTTTGGCCGCTGCCCACCAAGTCACCTGATGCTCCCTCCGGTATTGTGTGTGCGCCGCCGTAAAGACGACGAGGACGGAGAGTCTCGCTCCTTGACCGCTCTGAGGCACTGATCTCCAGCCCCCATGTACTTGAAATCACACAAGTCTCTATTGACTTTCTTTCTTTCTTTTCCCCCACTGCCCTCCTCTCTAGTTAGTCGGAGGATTGATCGCCTTCCGGTACAAGGTCTCCAGCTCTTCAAAGCTGTTTTTAAAAGATCGGTGTTAAAGGGCCCTGTGCGCCAGTCAGTGTGACCGAGCTGGCCGGGCACCGCAGGGACCTGGCAGCCCCGCCTGTGACTTCGTGAGGCTTTGGGGGAATGAGCTCCAACCCCGGTCCTTCCCCTGGGCCCTGGGCCCGGTGGGCCCTGCAGTTTTGTAACTGTCCTCATCATTCTAGCTCCCCGTCCCTCAGAAGAGGGAAAAAAAAAATGTCTGTACAGGAAGACATTTAACGCAACGGCCTAACCTGCTGGTGGATCTCACTAAGCATTTTCTCCTACGTGTTGGGCCAGTGCACTTTCCTACTTTGCAGGTGAGAAAACAACAGCATGATTCATAGCTGCGATCGGACACTGGGAGGCGGGCAAGCACCCTTGGTTTGGACTATTGACGTAAAGACAATGAGCTGCGTTTGCTGAATGTGAGTGAGCTGCGCCAGCTCAGGAGATCTCCGCAGAAATCCCAGGAGGAGGTGCCCAGGCCAGAGCAGGGCGGGGCAGAGGTGGGATGCCCCCAGGCAGGGACTGGGGTCCTAAATAAGACAAAGAGCCCTGCGTGGGGAGATCAGTACCTGCACCAGCCACAGTGCTGGTTTCTAGTTACGGGTGCAGCTGGATCTGAGCCCAGGTGGGCAGACCCAGGGCTTCTGGAAGTAGAGGTGGGTGCAAACGCTGTCCTGCACAAGCGAGGGCACAGCCGGGAAGCTCCCCTGCACGGACTCGGGAGGCACAAGCCCTGTGATCCTTCACCTCGCCGGACTCCTGGAGCCCCCTGGTCCTGGGCTCGGTATCAGCACACTCTGAGGAGAATGAAGCCAGAAGCTCCAGCTTGTTTAGTTTCTTTCTCAAAAATTATCAGACTGAGAGTGTAGCTCATTAGTACAGTATGTGCTTAGTATGTATGAGGCCCTGAGTTCGAGGCCCAGTGCACCCCAGTGTAGAATACTGACAGGAAGTTGGTTTCTTTTTAAAAATTTGTAATTTTATTTTTGACACAAGATCTCACTTTGTAGTTCAGGCTGACTGGAGACTTACTTCATAGCCCAGGGTGGCCTCGAACTCACTGGGGGGATCCCACCTCAGCCCCGAAGTGCTGGGTTGACAGGCGTGCGTCACCACGCCCGGTATGGGAATCCGTTTCTGCGCATCGAGGGTGCTCTTGACCAGAGCGCCTTTCAGAGCGCTGGACGTTCAGCTGGAGCCAAGCACGTCAGGGCAGCTGGTCCGCCCCGAGGCTGGGCATTTCTTCCTCAGTTGGCGGGGAGAGCAGGGCCCAAGACGGCCCCCAGGGCCTGATCAGGAACACTGGAGTGGCCACGGCGGAGGCGGGGACGCACGCCTGCTAGCGGCTGTGTGGGGAAGTACTTCCGCGTCTGAAACTTGCAGGCCTGTGTTGCTGCGCGTGCTTCAGAGGACGCTGATCCCCCGAGTTCCAGGTTGAAAGACTGAAGTCCAGTGAGGCGGAGAGCTTGTTCAAGGTCATGCAACTGTTTGTGACACAGCCAGGACTCCTACATGTGACCTGGGAGCGGGAGGCGGCACCCGGGGACCCTCAGGTGTTCTCGACCTGCGACCCCTCGCTGTGAGAGGTGGTCCTGATGAAGCCTTCAATGCATGGGGGCGTCACTTCTGTGCCCAGAGCCCAGAAGACCCTGGCCCCTGTCCTGCAGCGGTTCCTTCCTTGGCTGGGTCTTTGGTTGTGCCCGGCCCTGACGGAGACCCTGAGCAGAGGACGAACCCCAGGTACTCCTGCACCCCAGCCCAAGGGCCGAAGTGGGAAGCAGGTATAATTTTTAGCCTCCGTGTCCAGTAGTGTGTTACATAGCTCTATAAACAGATCGAAAATCAATGTTTATCAAGTAGCGTGAAAAATCAGCTGGATTTATAGTATATGGATACATTAAAGACTAAGGCTCAACTTTTAAGAACAGTTTTTGCAGTGCTGGGGATTGAACCCAGGACTTTTGCACTGAGCTACATTCCCAACCATTTAAAATTTTGTGTAAGTCCCTGTTGAGGCTGGCTTCAAATTTGCAATCGTTTTGCCTCAGGCTCCCAGAGTGCTGGATTACAGGCACGTGCCACACCTCCTGGGAACACTTTCAGTTTTGCACATCTTGGTAGAAGTCACCAAACGGTCATTTCAAAACTATAGCCAGTTTTTGTCTTTAAATAGATGACAGAGGGAAGACCACTCCTTAGGTAAATGCTAAGTCCCCGAGGTAAGCCAAGCAGGTAGGTTTGTGTGACCAAGTGTTCTCGTGGAGAACAAATTCTGAATTAAACCCAGCACTCAGGCGGAGCGCGGTGCTGGGAAGCAGCGGGCGTGGAGGTCGTGTGGGGAGCAGCGCTCTGGCGCAGCTCGGGCCCCTGCACGCGCGTCTCGGGCCGGGCCTGCTGCCCTCCGCGGAGCAGGGGCTTCCCCGACGCCCGCGCCCGGTTATCCGCGTCGCTTCCTCAGTGCCTACCGTGGAGCTGTCCGGGCTCAGTCCAGACGCAGGACCCGCTTCGCCGTCAGAAGCCGAGCGGGGTCTCGGGGTCACTGAGATAGCGGCGCTGCGGAGCCGGGCGCGACCTCGCCGCCGCGCTCGCCGAGGCCGGGTCAGCCGAGGGCTGCGATAAGGGCGGTGAGGCTCGGTCCCACGGCTGCTCGGCCGGGAGGGGCCGCCGCGCTCGGGCTGCCTGGCGCCTGTGCTCGGACGCGGCCACGCCGGGCGGGTCCCTTCGGTGACCGCTTCAGACTCGAGGGGCGCGGCCTGCAGACAATGAGCCTTCCGAGCCGGGCCTCTGGTGCCACCCACCGGCCAGTGCGGGTGCTGGGCGCTCCGACTGTGCAAGGCCGAGGCAGGAGAGTCTGCGCACCCTGGAAACGCGCACCAGACGCACTGCGCACGGCGGCGCCTGTGGGTGAGACAGCCCCCACGGAAGGGCGATGCGGCGAACCCGTAGCGTCTGTTAAGAGTTTGCGGGTGGACCTATTGGGATCTGTTTTCCGAACTTATCTTTTTCAAACAGTCTGTAATAGCAATAATGGTTGTATTATAAAGCTGATATTTATTAGACTGCACTTATTATGTTGCATAAACTTCACATTTATCATACGTTATATCCTTATATATTAAGGACACAAACAAAAATGAAAAACTTGTAGCCCCCGTTTTTGGCCCTGATGGTAGCTGGGATGTTTAACAGCAAGAAGTATTAGCTTGGTGCATTCCTGTAATTCCAGGTACTTGGGAAGTGAGGCAGGAGTGTCACAAATTTGAGTCCAGCCTGGGCAACTTAGTGAGATGCTGTATGAAAATAAAATTTAAAAAGGTTGGGGGATGAGCCTCAGCCCTCAGGTTCAATTCCCAGGACTGCGGAAAATAAAATCATAATATTTTTGGTTGCTTTTATTATCAAGGTTACACTTTCTGGAATTGACTTTAACGACTGAACATCAAGCAAAGAGTCAGGAATGAGAGAAAGAAGATTCGTGATACCGGACATCGTATCCCTTGCCTATTGGGAATCTGAGGCAGGAGGGCCAGGAGTTCGAGCCTGGCTTGGCAACAACCGCTATGAAGCCAGAAGAGGACAGAATAAAGTAGTGAAGGAAATGACTGGTGAGCTGGGCCTCTGTTTAAGAAGGTTTTTGTTAGTCCGTATTCGGGTAGTCACTGTGGGGAGTTGGTGTGTGTACGCATCTCAGGGTTAATCTAGCATCCCTGGGGTGGGCTCCACCGGGAGTCACACACTCTGGATTCAACCACCTCTGAGAAAGCCTGAGATGTTGGGGGACACCTGGACACACACCATTATACTGCAGATAGCTAAGTTAGCTAGAAATTATGAGGCAGTTAGAGGAGCTGGCTCTCTGCATAGAAGACAATCCGGGTGCATTTATTGGAGGTTACCATTAAAAAGAGAGACACTAGCAGTGACTGATATTCTAAGTAGACCCCAGCTGCCCCAGCGGGGGACCAGCCCGAGCTGGCCCATTCCTTCGGGGAAATCCAAGTACAGTTGCTGTGGGTGAGACTGATATCCCATTGGATCCTCGTTTGATCAACATCACCTGGGCGACTATATTTTGTTGTTTATGTGTTATTGATTGATCATAGTTTTATTCTACCCCATGCCCACCTTGTGATTTTCCACTGGATCTTGCAATTTTGTCCCACTTTGTACCTGCCTCACCTCCTGGCTTTGTCCCATGGAACATCTTTGAGAAGTGGGGAGCAGGGTGTGTGAGCACCCCACTTTCTAGTCCCCTTTTGTCACTTAGAAATCTCTCTATATAAATTTTCAAACTCTTTATTGCCATTGTTCCTACAATTCATCCTTTAGTTTTAGGGAATGTGGACCCGCATTTTGGTTGTCTAGTAAGCTTGGGAGTTATGGCATTTTCCTTGTGTGGATTATTTTGCTGCTTGGTTACTATCCCTTATGTTGATGACATACTTGTTTTGTTGTTTATGTGGTATAATCCATGCATGCTATGCGTATCTGGGGGAGTCTTTCCAGTTTGGCGTGAAGATGTTTGGTTCTTTTTGGTGGAAGTTCTGGAGCTTGGATGTACTTTTCTGTGGTAAATCAGCCACTGATTTGTCAAATGATACTTTTGCCATCTACAGTGTGCCACTTGAAGGGTCCCCTCATATCTTCCTGTCTGCAGGACGGCTTCTCTGGGGTAGACAGGGGCGGCAGGCTGACCAGTGACAAGAAGACAGGTCCCTGGCTCTTGTGACGATCTCTAATGCCCTGCAGAAGGACTGGGTCAGTACAGCGCCCCTGAAAGTGTACAAAGCCCCGTTTCCTCATCTTTTTCAGTGTTTGGCCTCTCCCCAGGTTACTGTCTCTCCTCTATTGCCCCCACCTCTGGCCCCCCTTCCTGCTGTCTACTTCTCAGGGCGACTTGCGCAGGAACATAACTCATGTATGTGGGCGACATGTTCCAGTCATGAAATGACACAAACCTCCGTCGGCCGGGTCAGAAGTCAGAGAATGAGAAATGCTCCCGAGACACCCGGGCGTGTGGAGTTCCGCGCCCACACTCCGTCTTCTCTCCACTGGAGATAAGGGGATTAGTCGGAAAGTGCTGCAGGCTATCTCATTTCCCGTGTGGGCGGCCCAGATAAGGGCCTCGGGGCCTGGACAGTGCTACTCAGCCTGACAGTCTCGTGGCCCCTCCCCGACCTCATCGAGCAGGGCTGTGCAGATGGGGTGCAGGAGGGCCGAAGGGGAGGCCTCCGGGAGGACTGACCCAAACCCTGGTGTGGCCCGGGCCGCGTGTGACTACTGCGTGGCTGGTGAAAGGCTGGAACCAGACTGGTGTCCCAGAGACCTTCAGATCGGTCACTGGCATGACCAGAGAGGCCCAGAGCCACTATGCCAGGGTGGCGGGGTGCACACCAGGTGTGTGAAACCCCCGCTCATCCCCAGGACACACACGGGCCGCCCCTGCACATGGGCTTCCTTCTCCATCCTCCCCGATGGCTTCTGCTGAGCCTCCTGCCATAGTTCAGGGACCTCAGGGTGGCACAGCTCCCTCTCCTCCTGGCATTGCCATTCCACACCCGTCTCTCCTCTGTGTCCCTCTCTGCTCTGTGTGATGCTCACGGACGTGGGCCGGCTGCTCTGGACCATCGGAGGCCCACTTCCCACCACGCCTGCTGTTGGGTCCGCTGGAGCCGTGGGAGGTATGCAGGGGACAGCAGTGTGGCTCCTCTTCTGCAGCTGGAGGGCTGTTCCATCCTGACTGAGGCAGCACACAGCCTTCCCTGTCCCAGAGTTGGGGTGGAGGCTGAAGTCCAGGAGACTGCTTGCAAACCAGGGGCTTTGCCTGGCTCTGTGAAGGTCACCCCGCTGTGACCTCCTTTGACCTAGTGGCCCGGAAAGGAGGCAGAGCTTTTCGATGCCTGTGGCCGCCACTGGGTCCCCAGGGGCTTTGCGTAGTTGTCACCCAGACATGGCCTCGGAGCTTGGAGAGCTGCGCCAGGGACCCGGCTGAGCGCGGTGCAGTTTCCTCTCTCAGACAGCTGGATGGACAGCAGGGCTGGTCTGCAGAGCTGAGCCAGAACTGGAAGGTCAGAGGCTTTCTGGAGCAAGCTGCGTCCTCACTTGGCTGTGGTCTTTCGTCCTTTGCGGTGTTGCAGTACACAACGCAGCCCTCCAAGTCCTAGGTGCAGCAGGCATGGTTGTGGTCTGAGGAAGGCGCCGCAGCCCTGAGGAATTCTGAATATGGCTCAGACTGTGCGATCCACTGAGTCAGCTCCACTGTCAGGCCCTGTCCTCAGGCCTTGCGCCCACCGCCCGGAGCGGCGTGGTCAGGGTGGGCCCTGGAGGGGCCTCCGGTGGAGAAGAGGTGGATGGAGAGTTGCTCCGCACGGCAAGCTGGTCTGGTGTCCCGAGATGTGTGGGAAGTGGGCTGGGGGAGGTTCCAGGGTCCCCTGCGACAGCACTGTCCCTGGCTGTAGGTATCCAGCCCGGTGGGTGCAAAACAGAGCAGTGCAGTTTTCCTCTGGGCCTGGATGAATCCACTTCCCACCTGGTGATTTCTGGGCACAGGAGTCACAGCATAACCAGACCTGGTGACAGCAGAGGTCCTGGCACACTGTGGCCCAGCGTGCAGGACCCCAGAGCCCCATTCATACACCTGTCACAGAGAACACTGACACCAGCGGGGACAGGTAATAAAGTAGCGCACTCTCAAGCTTTTTGTTCATGCTGGGGACCAAGTATAGGTCGCTGACTGACCGTCAAAGCAGGGCCGTAGGACAGCAGAATCTCACCTCCATTTTCCACGCCACACGATGGAGTCTGGAAAGGCTGGTGAGTCGCTTTGCTGAGGGTCAGATGCTTGGGGCCTTGTGCAGGTGGCAGCAGGAACCCGTCCTGGCTGGGCAGCATTCCCATAGTGTTGGGCCAGACCGGAAAGAGGAACCAGCGGCAGAATAGCTGGCATGGGGGCACAGCCGGCAGGAGTTGCGCCACACGGGACAGTTCCACTTCCTGGGGGCTGTGACCTGCACGCCTGGGGCTCTTTATGCTTCCTGCAGGACAGCGACAGAAGCCTGGATGGCCGACAGTGAAATGTTTGTGACCCAGACTTTCTGTCACGCACTGGCTAGAAAATGACCCGACTGGATGAGGCTCCTGGCGTGGACAGACGGACGGACTGCTGTCTGCACTGGGGAGCCTCCTCCCCGTCCTCCTGTGCCTGGCTACATGGTGCCCAGCACCGAGCAGGTCGGAGAGCAGGCAGGCAGGGGCCGTGCGGGCAGAGCTGACCCCAGGGCATGCTGGGGCTGCTGGACTCAAGGCTGTGCTGAAGCTTCCCAGACCCCCAGCTTGTGCCAAAGTAACCGGATCGCGGAGGCCCTGGGCCCTCCTCCTGGGGCTCCCTCCTGCGGCAGGCAGGGCGATAGGAGCTGGTCCCACGGATGAAGTCATCTGTTTTGGTGCCAGGGAAGGGAAGGACTGGTGGGAGCAGGCGGGCCACCAGGGCCGGGCTCTGTCTGCTGTCCCCAGGCTGGCGCCACAGGGGGACAGGCTGGGTCTGAAAGGTGCCCCAGCTGGCCGGCGGGTGGGGGAGGGAGGCCAGAGGGCCCGGAGTGGCAAGTGGGGCCTGTGCCTGGTTAGGAAGGGAGGAGAGGAAAAGGAGAAGCGCCTGCCGCCTGGCGGTCGTCGGGGTTGCAGGCGCTGACATGTGGGCGCCCCGTGTGGGCTCTCCCCGCGCCGTGTGCCGCAGGGTAGGGGACCCGACGCCTGCGGCTAGGCTCGGGTGTAGAGGGCCCGAGGACTGTGCGCTTCCGGTCATCACCCTGCCCCTGGGTTCAGACCCACTTTTCTGCAGGTTCGGGCCGCTGGGCTCTTCCCTCAAAGTTCCACCCGGCCCGTTCCCGCGCGCTGAGTCCCGCCGCGCGGCTCGGCTCCTCTCCCGCCCAGCCTCGGGCGCCGACCTGCGGGTCGGGTGCGGACCTCTGTGGTTCGGGCTCGGCGGGCCGCGCAGCGCCCCGGGGCCTCCTGTGGCGGGCCCTGTGCTTGGTTTGCGCGTCCCGGTGCCGGGGAGGCCGCGGGCCTCTCGGCTGCGCCGACTGTTGGACGCTCATTTCTCAGCGGCACTTTTTAAGCGGCCGAACGTGAAAGCCCCGTGGAGTCAGACTCTGCAGCGCGCGGAGTGCGGTCCCCGCAGAGCCCAGCAGCGCCGGCGGAGGAGCGGGGAGCGAGAGCAGCTTCTCCAGGACGCGGCGTCCCGTCTGGAGGGGCCGGAGCCCGCCAGGAGGGGACCGTCCGCGGCTGGACTCGGCCTCCGGCTTCCTGAGGGGCCTGCCCTCGCCGCCGGGACACGACCCCCGAGCCCACAGCTTGAGGGGCAGAGGTTTCCCTCCGCGCACAGTCCCAGAGGCCGCTCGCCGAGCCCGGTGCAGGAGCCGGGCCGGGAGATGCGCCCTCGCAGGCCGCGCTCCAGCAGGAGGCGCCGCAGGCGGAGGTGACCCCCGGCGTCGCCGTTCAGTTCAGCGGCACGCCTCCCTCTCCGGGTCCGCAGTGTTTCTAGTTCCGTGTCTGTGTCACCGTCCACGAGCCGCAGCGAGGTCTGAGCGGCGGGGAGGACCGACCGCGGCCGCTGCGCCATGAGCTCTGAGCGGAGAGTGCGCTGGGCCCCAGCGGGATGCCGGGGAAGGGGAGGCGGGGGTGTGAACCGTCCTCTCTGGCCTCCCGTCTGATGCGAGCTTTCTACCCAAGCTTACACTTGCCCAATTGTCTCTGCATCACTTTTCCTTCTTTTGTTTTTTCTGAGACAGGGTCTCGCTTTGTGGTTCAGGCTGGCCCTGAGCTCAGCCTCCAACTCACATCACAACAATCCTCCTGCCTCTGCCTCCCGAGTGCTGGGATTACAAGTGTGAGCCACCACGCCCGCCACTGTGGTATGTGGTGCTGATTGCTGCTGGGTGCCCAGTATTGTATGTGGTTACCGGGGATCGAACCCCGGTCCTTACGCTTGTAAAACAGGTGCTGGAACAACTGAGCTAAATCCCCGGCCCTCTGTATCACTTTTGAAAATTCTGCTAGAAGCTGCTTCTTGTACGCTCAGTTTCCCTCCCGCCCAAGCCTGGAAGAAGCTGGCTGCGCCCCCCTGGTAGTGGGGGCAGGCATGAGAGGTTCAGCCCATTGGACTCTGGTAGGCCTTGATTTTCAAACTTGTAGCCCTAATTTCCAGGGGCCTACTCAGACGTACGCATCTACACGTGTGTGTGTGTGTGTGTGTGTGTGTGTGTGTGTGTGCGCGCGCACGCGCCCAGCGCAGAGGACCCTCACCTCTCACCCCTCCACGCCCTTGATTAGGACACGAATACCGTGGCCTTGGCCCTCTGTCCCTTTATTTTTGTAGACTGTCATGTTCAGCCAACACAGGCGATGGAGCAGTCTGAACAGTGGTTGGTCCTGTGGAGAAATCGCAGCACAGTGAAGCATGGCGTTAGTTAAAAGCTACCAGCTTTTAAATTATTATTACTATTTGTGATAGAATGATTCTGGTGCAGGCAAAGGATGAGGTGGTGAGTGGTAACTTGGGCTGGGGTTCAGGTGAAAAAAAAAAACAAGGCTTGAGAGTTGACCTTAAAAAAAGTCTGTTGGAAAACACAACCCAGTATTTGCTATCCTAACCCTTTTGAGTCTACAGCTCGGTAGTGTTAGCTGCGCACAGCAGATCTCTAGAGCTCTGTCCTGCAGGATGCAAACTTCACTTTGTTGTTGAAGGAGGCTTCGCGGGCTCAGGGGGAGCCAAGACTTCAGAGAAGACGCCGACCTACAAGGACAGAGAACTAAGAGGGGGCCCGGCGGGCAGCGGCTGCCACCTGGTGGCACAAAAGAGGCATAACCCCGGCTTCTCACAGCCAGGAACCAGAAAACACTCGGCCCTCGGCTTCCAGGCCTACCAGGACAGAGGACTTGCGTACAGCTGAAAGCTGTTGTCTTTCTGTGGGATGATTTTTGTCACCTCCACCATATATTTGGACTGTCTTTCTGGCAGATCGCAATTATTCACTTGTTTGCATAATAATCAGATATCAGTGGATTACAAGGTTTTCTCCCCCAGGGCTTGGGACAAGGAAACAGGGCTTGGGACAAGGAATCTGTTCTTTTTTCTTTTTTTTTTTTAGGTTTTTTTTTTCTTTTTTGAGACAGGGTCTCGCTTTTTGTGGTTCAGGCTGGCCCTGAGCTCAGCCTCCAACTCACATCACAATCCTCCTGCCTCTGCCTCCCGAGTGCTGGGATTACAGGCGTGAGCCACCACGCCCTGCACTGTGGTATGTGGTACTGATTGCTGCTGGGTGTGAGTCTCCATGCCCAGTATTGTATGTGGTTACCGGGGAATCGAACCCGGGCCCTTGCGCTTGCAAGACAGGGGCTGGAACCACTGAGCTAACTCCCCGGCCCTTATCTGTTCTTTTTTGTAAGAATCTTTTGGTTCCTGTCTTGCAGGCAGTAACTACTTTGAAGTTATGATACACAGTGTAGTAACTATTGTTATTCTCTTATTTGGTTATGAAAATATTTTACTTTTTCATAAAACAAAAAGAATGAGATGGACAGTGGAACGAATCCTGTGGAATTCGTTTTTCCCACGTCCTCTTATCCACTCTGCGCTAAGGGCAAGCTGTGGGCACCAGGGCCTGTGGGGAGGAGGAGAAGCAGTGGCCAGGAGGGCGGGGACCTGTGGTTGGAGCTAGACCCTTCCTTAACTTCCCTTCAGGCCGTGGCTTAGCTGCCTGCGAGGACCACAGGGCTGTACACACGCACAAACACGCACTCACACACACGCACACACACAGATCAGAGGGGCCGGGTGTTTGGGCACGGAGGAGACAGGATTCATTCAAAGCTGGCTCCAAGGAGCTGAGGGCCTGTTAGCCTCACATGACTGTCTCACCATTTACAGGCGGGCAAGGGACTTTCTGGTCAGGAGCGGGAGGTGAGCAGGCGCAGAGAGTTGACTGGGCCCACCCTGCCTTCCCGCCCTCCCTCACCTGTGGTCCATTGCTTCCTTTGTGGGAAGTTAGCTGGCTCCGGGCTCACACCTGCACTCCCTGCGGCCAAGGGGAGGAGGTGTGCCCTGCGGTCCTCCAGGGGCCGGTTTCTTATTCATGTTCGAAAACCGATTCCATCCCTGGAAGCGTTAATCTCTAATCTCACTGGTCCCAGAGAGACCAGGAAGAGACCAGGTCAGTCATTCACAGACCAGGAAGCAGAAAATGAGGCGCCCGCCCCCACCCCACCCCCATGAGTGCCGCCCACTCACTAGTTGTGTGGCACAGAGAAAACTCTGAGTGTTGGTCATCCTGTCTGCACTTTAGGCTATGTGTAATCTTAGAATCACAGATTACTTGTTAGACTGGTTCTTAGTTACTTGAATAACCTGCTCTAAGTTTAGAGGACAACACTGGCAGATTCCAGCCTGGTGTAGTGAGCCTCAGTCTTCAAACAAAAAAACCCCCCAAAGCCCCAAACCCCCCAACATCCTTGCAATGGGGTCTTGGGCGGAGAGTCTCATGAGGCACCCGGTCAGGCCGTGCCCGGGGCAGCTCAGGCCTGGGATGGCCGCCGGCTGCACTGGCCGATGCTCCTGTGCTGGGAGCAGACGTGTGAGCTCTGGGACATGGGCTGGATTGCAGTGGTTTGAGAAAAACCTGCAGGTGCTCCTGGATCCACATCAAAGTGCGTAGACAGAATACTGTCTCAGCACACTGGGCCCGGTCCCTCCTTCCCAGGCCAGGAGCCCCCTTGAGGGCTGGAGAAAATCACCTGGGCCACAGGGACTTCTGCCTGGTGCTGGGGCAGACAGGTGAGTTGGCGCAAAGCATGTATTTCAGCCCTTGGTCTGCTGCTGCTGCTGCTTTCTGGCAGACCAGGCGTGACCTTCAGGTCCTTCTGACTTGACCGGCCAGCCGTGCTCCTTCTGGGGGACACAGGCATATCACTGTGTAGGTGGATGGCGTCCCAGGCCAGGCAGGGGTGCTCTGAGGCCCTGGGGGAGAAGGAGCTGGTCTTGACAACAGCACTTGTCTGATAGGCTCCGTATCGTTTAGGCTTTGCCAAGGAGCAGATCTGGCATAGTGTGTATGATTATGTGAAGAACTTGCTGAGCACGTCCACAGTGGCAGCCTGTGGAGTCAGGAGGCAGAGATGACACGCACCTGGCTGACAGCGAGGGACCTGGGAAGGGCAGGGGTGCGGTTCATGGCCCCGGCCAACCCAGTCCAGGTTGGAATGGAAGGCCGAGGTCCAAAGGGCCTGCTGGGTGACTGCACCCAGGCCGCCGGCCCGTCGGTTGTACCCCCGTATTCTGGGCAGTCTCCCCTTCTGTCTGTGGCGGCCCGTCAGGCATCTGCGGCACACCCCAGGCTGCACTAACGTGCTAGGTGATGCTCACGTGAGTCAAGTTTACAGCACAATTAACTGCATGAGTGGACAAAGAAAATGTGGCATCTATACACCACAGCGATGCTGTGCCATAAGGAAAGGTCAACCTGAGTCATCCGGAGGAAAATGGTTACACCTTGTGATCCTCAGGTTAAGTGGAATAAATCAGACCTGCATGTGATTTCTCTTAAAGGAGCAAATGAAAGCATAAGGAAGGAGCAAAATAAAAGGTATCAACAGATAATTCTTTTTTTTTTTTTAGGTTTTTGGAGACAGGGTCTCGCTTTGTGGTTCAGGCTGGCCCTGAGCTCAGCCTCAAACTCACATCACAGCAATCCTCCTGCCTCTGCCTCCCGAGTGCTGGGGATTACAGGCGTGAGCCACCACGCCCGGCACTGTGGTATGTGGTACTGGTTGCTGCTGGGTGTGGGTCTCCACACCCAGTATTGTTATGTGGTTACCGGGGAATGGAACCCGGGCCCTTGCGCTTGCAAGACAGGCGCTGGAACCACTGAGCTAACTCCCCGGCCCCCTCAACAGATAATTCTACTGTCTACGGGGGGAAGATAGATAATCCCCCCCTTCCTCTTCTGCCTTCCTCCCTTCCACTTTCACTGCCCATGTGCCTTGGAAAAGATTCTTCCCCATGTGAGAAACCCAAAACATAAATAAAAAGGAAAATGCAGGATAGATACTAGTAAGTAGGGAGATCTTTTTCAAATGGGAAGGGCCTAGGAGGTAGAAGAATGAGGGAAGGAAAGGAAAAGTGATTAAAAAGAGAGAATCAAAGAAAAATGGAAATACAAGCTTTTGAAATGGAAGAGGCTTAACGGATGGAGGGGGCAGGAGAGATGGGGGGACAAGAAGAAGAATTAAGATGTGGTAGGTGTGTGGACAAACTCCACCATAAGTATAATTATTATGTACTGTAAACATATTTTAATATAAAAATACACAAAAATTGTAAGATTATGAGTATAAAAAAAAAAAGGAGAGGTCAGAGTTGTAAGGACGAGACAGTGCTACCCACAGGAGTAGGCTGGAGGTGGCTGGCGCGTGGGAAGTCAGTGCATCTCTGTACAGAGTGCGTCCTGCCTGGGGCCTGCGCGCTCGCAACATCAGCTGCATTTGAGTTTGAAAGTCGTGTTAGTGTTTGGCAGTGAAAGGCAGCAAAAGGAAGAAGGAATGGGTTTCTGCTCCAGTGGCTCCCTTACAAAGCCCTCGCACACGCGACCACCAGCTGGCCGGACCTGTCCCCACAGCTCACACCTGGCCCCATGGATAGAGACGTCAGTCCTTGTAGCCATTCTCATATTCTTTTAATTAAGCTCTTTCGTCTGGGGAGGAATGTTCACTTTATTCTGTGTACAACAAACGAGGATGTTGTGGCAGTAGGCTACCCACGTCCATCCTGGTTTACAGCCGAAGAAGCACAGGCCATCGAGTTTTGTGCAGGTTCGGACTGCTACGGCGTACATCCTAAACAAGCCGTTCACTGGGGGAAGAAAGGAGGAGTTAGGCTTCCGGGGCCGTGCAGGCTGGGCGGCCTGTCCCGCTGAGAACGGCCTGCTTTCTGACTTTTTCCGAGCCCTCTCTGGAGCCCACTTCCTGCTACACTCCCTCCGGGAGGCCGAGGCTCCAGTACCCACAAGAACTTGAGGGTGCTATAGGAATGTGGATAGCTGAACAGGGAAATTGCTGCTTTTTCTGAGGGAGTGGACAGTGACCAGGGGAGGGGTCTGGGCCACGCAGCTCATACCAGCCCTAACCCTTGGCTCTCTTGGATGAGAACGCTGCTGGGCCCCCACCCCTCAGCCTGAGAGACCCCTTTCACCTTCATCCTCACCGGCTCACCTGAAGGCAGTGTGATCACCAGGAAGAAGAATAAGCCAGACAGCCGTGGGCTCATGGCTGTGGTCAGCATCAGGCTGGGCCCTCCTGGGCTGTCCGGGAGGCGCCTTTATAGGTTGGGTGGGCGGAGCTAACACTGCCCTCCTCTTCTTGTGAGGATAGCCAGGGAGGACCCAACTTCTGCAGGAAGAAGGGCTGCTGTGCCTCCTTCCTTCACCTGTGAAGGGCACAGCCCAGGGCAGGGCGGAGCCCACGCTCCTCAGGCCCAGGCCTTACACTCTTTAGGGACATGGGCTGAGGATTTAGCGCAGTGGTTCTGGTGTCTGCCTGGCAAGCAAAAGGTCCTGAGTTTGAGCTCTGGTAGCACATACCATAATGCCATGCGCGGTTGCTCATACCTATAATTCCAGCACTCTGGAGGCTGAGGCAGGGGGATTGCTGTGAGTTCAAGGCTCACCTGGGCTACATAGTGAGCTCAGGGCCAGCCTGAACTACAAAGTGAGACCCTGTCCCCCCCCCCAAAAAAAATGCAGGGACAATGTCCTACTTGCTTGCTCTCCTCTGGAGGGTGCGGAGAGCCCAGGATCCCCAGAAAGCGCTGTGATAAAGCACAGCCCCATGCCCTTGGTTCACTCCGAGACAGCGAGAGCGGGAGAGCCTGCAAAACGACCCCAGAGAAGTACTCAGACCCCAGAGAAGTACTCAGACCAGCTTCATTTTCCAAAGGCCGGCATGGAATCCTTGCTAGGATTTGGGGCTCTGAGGGCCCAGAGAGGTTCTTATTTTGGAGTGGATGGGCTCAAATTCTCTGGCCTCTCAAAAGGAGAGTGCATTCAGGGCTGTGGGCAAGGCTGGCTGCCCAGGGCTGGGGCAGAACTGGATATTTCCTGGGGCTGCAGACACAGCTCCTGGGCAGGGTCCCTGGACCTGTCCCCTTGGGGCAGTGACAGTGGCCACAGTGGGGAAGGCATTTGCTTTGATTATTTTGTGCCCTGTAAGGCAGGCTTGTACCCATGTGGGCCGTGAGCGTAGGAATCTGAATCCTGAAGAGGCAATGGAGCAAAGCCTGGGACTCACCCAGCCGGTTCCTCCGTTCACACAGTGCACTGTAAGAGGTTTTGGTTTTTTTTGAGATAGAGTCTTGCTTTGTAGTTCAGGCTGGTCCTGAACTCAGCCTCAAGCTCACAGCAAGCCTCCTGCCTCTGCCTCCCAAGGCTGGGTTTACAGGCGTGAGCCACCACTGTGGTATGTGGTACTGATTGCTGCTGGGCATGAGTCACCAGGCCCAGTATTGTATGTGGTTACCGGGGATCGAACCTGGGCCCTGGTGCTTGCATGGCAGGTGCTGGAACCACTGAGCTAAATCCTTGGCTCTATAAGAGGAGTTTTTGGGGATGAGATGAGACAGAGACTCACTGCTCCTGTGAGTTAGCTCAGGTAGCTGTCGTTGTCATTGTTAAATTCCATCGCTGATGCTGTGCTCCTTCCTCCTTCACAGAACCCTGCAAGGTGCAGACACACCGTCCCTGAGTATCTGATTCTCAGTTCTGGGGAGCCTCAGGAGCGGAAGCAGGGCTGGGTGGGGCTCTGGCCAGGAGTGGGCCGTGTGGTGGCCATGGCCCAGTGGCCCAGTGGTCCAGGCTGAGGCCTCACAAACAGGAGTTCTTTCCTTGGAAAGCACTGGCAGTCGTGCTGCTTCTGTGGTGCCACAGAGCTTGGGTCTGACTCAGGCCATGGCCTACGGGCACAGACTCCACTCACTGGTCCAGAGATGGAGAAATCCAGGGTCAGAGAGGAGAATGGGGGTGCACAGCAGAGGAAAGTGCTCTGTGGGCTCTGCTGGTCTTTTGATATTTGGCTCCGAATCTCTCTCTCATACTGGGGATTGAACTCAAGGGCATTCTCCCACTGAGCTGCATCCCCAGCCCTTTTTTGTTTTATTTTTGGAGTGGGTGTCACTGAGCTGCCCAGGCTGTCTGAACTTGTCATCCTTCTGCCTTTGCTTCTCCAGCAGCAAAGCTTATAGAAGTGTGGCACTGCGTCTGGTTTTCTTTTTTTTTTTTTTTTTTTTTTTTTTTTTTTTTTTTTTTTTTTTTTTTTTTTTTTTTTTTTTTTTTTTTTTT
>PVIR01001538.1:80723-100014 GCA_004026965.1 Petromus typicus | reverse complement strand
GTCTGGTTTTCTTATATCTTAAGTTGCTCATGTGTGCTGGGAAATGGGGGAAGCCCGAACCTAGGATTTTCTAAATTTAGCTGAGCCCCTCCTCGATGAATTCTGGAAGAGCAGATCTAAAATGTATTTGGAGCCAGGAGGCAGTCAGGACAGCACTTTCTTTTACACCCACTGCCTGTGCCTTAGGCAGGTGTTCCTCCCACCTGGGCCGCGTTCTGGCCTCCCGGCCCGAGGTCTGGGACAAGTTGTCATTTTTTTCCCTTTACAGTTGCTCTGGATGCTTCCTCCCTTCACCTTCAGAGTCCTCAACTTCTTCCTTTTGTTCGCCTGCCTCCAAAAAAAGACACCCCTCTCAGGACCTGCAGAGGGGAGCGGAGGACAAGGCTGGAGGAAGAGCCCGCATTCTGCTTTCCTTCCGCCTTCCCAGGCCAAATAGCTCCTGAGAACAGGGACTCTGTTTTCTACTCTCCGTGTGTACATTTATTTTTCTCATGGTTTTTCTTTCAAACTGTTAAAATAAATCTTTGTGGGAAGGTGGAATAAAGCAGACATGTGTTGCCCAGGGCATAGTGACTTCACATAAAGCAAACACAACGCAAACACCCTTCGGATCAAGATCACAGGACTCTCCCAGCTGCGGAGGGACAGAGCTGCTGGCTGCTGCCCGCTCGACTTTGTGATTCTCCTTTGGACCCTGGAACAGAGAACGAGTTTTGGATGACTCCAGAAGCACGGAGCACAAATGCAAAAACAAATAAATGAGATTATACTAAACAAAAAAGCTTTGCATAAGAAGATAAAGAATTGTCAGAGTGAAGAGACAACACCCAGAATATGAACAAGGAGCCCCCCAAACTCAACAGGAGACCAACACACCATCCGAGGAACGAGCAGCCGATAGACTGGAATAGACCTTTCTCAAGTGGCTGACAAGGACACGAGAGGATGTTAAACACCATGAGCTGAAAACTAGACTCACGTTTAGATTTCACGTCATCCCGCAAGGATGGCTACTGGACAAGACTACACATCACGAGTGCTGACGAACATGTGGAAAACGGCAGTCCTTGCATGTAGCTGATGGGAATGAAAATTAGACCAGCCATTACGGAAAACAGTATGACAGTGCCTCAAAAAATTAAAAATAGAGCTACCTTATGATTCAGCAACCCCACTCCTCCATTGCTGACCCCACAGGAAACAAAGCAATATCTTCATCTCATGTTCATGTAGCACTAAAAGCCAGGAAATAGAAGTCACATGTCCCCTGACTGATGATGGGGGAAGCACGTGTGGGGCTCACGTGCAGCAAAACGCTGTGAGCCACAGCAGGAGCGCGACCTGCTACTTAGGACTGCGTGGATGGAGCTGGGGGCCACTTCATGTCAGCTAAACCTGTCACAGGGGGAGAAGCACCACACGGCTTCCTTCCTGTGTAGCGTCTGAAGGCACGGAGCCATAGAAGTTGAGAGTAAAATGGTGGTTACCAGAGGCCGGGGGAGCAAGGAGCAGGGTGAGAACACATTCACCAGGGATACGAAGTGACAGCGGGACAAGCGCAAGATGTGCTGATGTGCTGCTCAGTGGCCCAGATAACAAGATAAAGAATTGTCAGACAGGGCCGGGGAGTTAGCTCAGTGGTTCCGGCACCTGTCTTGCAAGCGCAAGGGCCCGGGTTCGATTCCCCGGTAACCACATAACAATACCGGGTGTGAAGACCCACACCCAGCAGCAACCAGTACCACATGCCACAGTGCCGGGCGTGGTGGCTCACGCCTGTAATCCCAGCACTCGGGAGGCAGAGGCAGGAGGATTGTGATGTGAGTTTGAGGCTGAGCTCAGGGCCAGCCTGAACCACAAAGCGAGACCCTGTCTCAAAAAAAAAACCTAAAAAAAAAAAAAAAGAATTGTCAGACAAAGAATTGACCATATTCATGATGTATATATGTAATGTACCAATACAGATTTAAAAAAAAAAAAAGAATTGACCGTAGTGTATTGTACATTTCAAAAAGCTGAAGAGATTTAACAAGTTTTCTTCATAAAGAAGTGATAAATTTGACAAAATAAATATATTACCTGATGCAGACACAATGTATACATGCATTAAAACATTGCATGTACCCCATTAATATTCCAATTTTTGTTTTTCTGTATCAGTTAAAAAAAAACTCTCTGCCCCCACCTTTGTACCTGGCCCCCTTCTGTTCCTTGAGAGTCCTGGAAGATGTCAGTCATGAGGAGGGCACCTCACTGCCCTAACCGATGCCAACTCTGCCCCTTAGCTGGAGTCCGCATGGCAAGAGATTAGTCATGCAAGTTGGCAGCTTCTTGTGTCGGCTGAGGGGTCCCAGTTCCTACAACGTCTAGGAGGTGGGAACCCCTGTCATCACTGGGGCTGAGGGCTGGCTTTGCTCTTTCTTCAGAGCTGATGGGGAACCCTGGGAAGGCAGAGAGGGAAAGTCAGAGTGACTCCCTATTTTGATTCCCGCTTCCTGAACCAGAGGACTTCAACCCTGAGGAAAACAGGCCTGAGCGCCATCTTTCACCTGGGGGTGGAAAAGCTGGATATAAGTCCTGGCTGTTCTGAGGCTGAATCCAGAGCTTCCCACTCTTCAAATATGTTCCTTTAATGGTATCCTGGGGTAGGATTTAGAGTGAAGGTTGGGACAGTTCAGTCCCTAAGACCCTACAGACACTGAGAAAGACCCTATGACCAAACCCAAGAGGAACATCTAGCTGTTCACACAGAATATCTACTCAGACACAGAGGGGATAGAGAGTCTCTCTACCTGGGAAGTTCAAGAGGCCAGTGAGATCTGGATGTCCCAAGTGACCAAGAATCACGTCTGTCGGGAAGGGGCTGTGTAGCCAGGTGAATCAGTTTATTGCTTGTGGTCATGTTTGATAATATTTGCGGTCTGGAGCATTCTGTGAGAAGCGGGTGAAATCCCTCAGCACCAGCTTCAAGGTCAAAAGGCCTGAGGCTCGGCCCAGAGCCCAGCAGTCCTCAGGGCTTCCTCATGCCTCCTTAGCTTTGCTAGGTTTTCTGCAGAGCATGAGTTTTTTCCTTCGGACATTTCAGTGTCTTTCTCTCCACGAATATCTGAGTCCAGTTGTAGCAACAAGGACACCTTGATCTCTGTGGAGTCCTGGAAATGGTGGCAGGTGTGGAGAAAGGCAGTTCCAGATGGGGATCTGCTGTGTGAAAAACACCCTATTTCTCTTTTGAGGGGTTATATTATTTGTTAAGAGGGGAACCCAGAATTTCTAAACTGCAAACAGTGAGGACCTGAAGTGTCAAAGGAAAGCAATAGGAGGGCCGGGGGTTTAGCTCGGTGGTTCCGGCGCCTGTCTTGCAAGCGCAAGGAAGTGGGTTCGATCCCCGGTAACCACATAACTATGCTGGGTATGGAGACTCGCGCCCAGCAGCAACCAGTACCACATACCACATACCACAGTGCCGGGCGTGGTGGCTCACGCCTGTAATCCCAGCACTTGGGAGGCAGAGGCAGGAGGATTGCTGTGATGAGTTTGAGGCTGAGCTCAGGGCCAGCCTGAACTACAAAGCGAGACCCTGTCTCAAAAAAACCTAAAAAAAAAAAAAAAAAAGGAAAGCAATAGGAATCATACATAGACAGTAACTCTTACATTGCCTTAGACAATCAATGCATAAAACTCAAGAAAAAATGGATGCTTATGAAACAGTTTTGCACACACTAGACCACTTTGTCTTGTTTTTCTGGATCATCATCTTCTCTTTAATTTTTAGCAGTTCTGCCTGGGCAGCTTTATCTCCTGAGCTTTCTCAGGATCAGCCAGTATGTGATCGCATTCTTTTAACCTTTGCTGTCCTTAAGCTGTGTGATATTTGGTATTTGATAGATCTGTTTCAAGAGCTTCCACACAGCTATGGATTGACGTTTTCAGATTACAGGCACCAAAACAATGGACTGAGTAATTCAGTAATGGCCAAACTATTCCAAACTGGATTTAAACTATCAGATCACAGATCCATCCAAGGATCTCAACAAACCAGTTAACTGGTTGCAAGCAGGATCCATGCCCTATGTTCTTAGGCGTATGAGCCAGGTTGCTGAAAAACAAATATACAAAGGAAATCTCAAAATCATTCAGTGATAGGTATGACATTTTGTGGAACAGCAAGCATTATTGCTCGGTATTTAGCTGGTAGCGCATGGCTGGAATCCCGACTACAGGGGAGGTTAAGGATTACACATTGAGTCCAGCCTGGACAACTTGGTGAAACTCAAGAGAGAAAGAGGAGCTTCTGCAAATGCAGCTTAGTGAGCCTTAGTGCTGGAGTCCTCATCGACCATGCAGAAAGTTGTGGGTTCAAGACACAGGGTCACAAAACAAAGCACACCAGAATCAGAATCAAACCAAAGAAAAAACTACCAGAAATTATACTCATAGTTTTAGTGGAATGAAAGTAAAAAGAAATATTTGAAAAATATCTTTAAATTTCCCAAACAAAAGCTCTGTCAGTTTAAGATTCTACACGAAGAATGATATCTTGTGGTAAATGAAATCAGAGAATTTGTATAAGAAATTTTATTTATTTATTTATTTATTTTTATCTATTTTTTGAGACAGGGTCTCGGTTTGTGGTTCAGGCTGGCACTGAGCTCAGTCTCCAACTCGCATCACAGCAATCCTCCTGCCTCTGCCTCCCGAGTGCTGGGATTACAGGCGTGAACCACCACACCTGGCACTGTGATATGTGGTACTGGTTGCTGCTGGGCGTGAGTCTCCACACCCAGTATGCTATGTGGTTACTGGGGATCGAACCCGGGTCCTTGTGCTTGCAAGACAGGCGCCGGAACCACTGAGCTAAATCCCTGGCCCTTGTATAAGAAATTTTAAAACACAACTGCTCTGCTAAAAGTAAAGCTACCAACCGAAAGCTGAATCCTTGGACAGGACAAGGAATTCTCGAAATGGCAATAATATAGGTAAATTACAAGCAACTTTTCCTTTTTACTTAGCTTTATTAAAAGAAATTGTACAAAACAAAGTATCAATGTGTTAGAGCTTATAAAATTAAAAAGTTAAAAGCAGGGCAATCATAGCTCAAGGATGAGAAGGGATTCTATAGTATCATATCTCATATATTATTCTTTTTGGGTTTTTTTTTTTTTTTTTTGCAGTACCAGGGATCAAACTCAAGTCTTTGCGCTTCTAAGATAGGAGCAGTACCACTTGAGCTAAGTCCCCAGTCCCCATATATTATTTTTGCTTTCATATTATTTACACCATTCCTATATACTGTTGTTACATTTTACATAGAGTGATACAGAGCTGGGAACTTAGCCCCGGGGCAGTGTATCTGCAGGTTCTGAGTTTAATCCCAGTACTTGGAATAAAAAAACAAAGCAACAACAAACAAATAAGTCCCCCAAATAAAGCATAGAATGGTATGATATTAATTCAAGAGAATAATAGCTTAAAGATATAAGTATAACATAAAGTAGTAATGAAACTTTGAAACCAAAAGCAACAGCAAAAACCCAGAAAGATATAAACCTAAAAAGACAATAGAGAAATAAAATTAAATAATAAAATAGATGAAAATTAAATAAAAATATAAAATTTGCTTAGCATAAAAGGACAGAAAAGGAAAAAAAAGCAAGAAAAAGACAAGCAGGGAAAATTTAAAAAGTAAAACAATAGAGTTAAATCCATTTCCTGTATCAATTTTCTCACTTATAGAGGATAAATGCTTCAATGAAAAGGCAGAAATTTGGGCTGGAAATTTAGCTCAGTAGTTCCAGTGCCTGCCTAGCAAGCACAAGGTCCCAAGTTTGATCCCGGTAACTACATACAATAATGCTGGGAGCCAAGTGAGACCTTGTCTAAGACAAAAAAAAGAGAGAAATTTTTCACAATAGTTGAAAACTCAATACACTATTTTCTAGAGATACATTTTTATTATAAGCACCTAGATGTTATAATTAAAAGGATAGGAGAATGTATCATATAATCTCTAATATGGTAAAATGAAGCAGGAGTAATTTCCTTTGAATAATATAGTATTAGACAAATCAGACTTTAAGAGAACACATATAGAGGCAGATCTATTACCATACAACTACCCAGAAAGTGAAATAATAATGGTAAAAGAATAAATTCATATAAAGTCTCATACATTACCAAAGGGAAGCAGACCTTATAGGTGGGTGTGGGGAGCACACCTGTAATTTTAGCTCTCTGGAAGCCTGAGATAGGAGAGTCACAGATTCAAGCCCAAGCTGGGAAATTTAACAAGTTAATGAGATGTCACTTAAAAGAACATTTACAATGATACACTATGTAGAGGGTATTAAAACAAGTCTCACTAAATTTCAAAAGTTTGAAATAATACAGAGTATGTTTACTAACTACCACAACCTCAAGTTAAATATAGCAATAGAATATATCTTAAAAATCTGCAAACATTTGGAAATTAAATGATACACTTACAAGCCCATCCTCAATAGAAAAAACTCCTCATGGTAAATAAGAATATACTTAAATACACTATTTGAAAATTTCTGGAAGGCAGCTAAAACTTAGAGGGAAATATTAACTTCAGGTGCTTGAGGAGAAAGCTCAATGACTTTAGCTTCCATTTTCTGAACGTGGAACTAGAAAAGCAAATTATGCGAGAAGGAAATTACAAATCTGACAGTGTGAATCAGTAGGGTAGAGAAGATAAACAACAGAAGCAAATCAAATGACATCAGAAGTTCATTCTTTGAAAGTTTAGCCAAACTGGAAAACCCACACAAGATTGTTGGGGTACGTTAATGTTTTTGTACAATTTAATAAATTACTCTTTTTTAATTTATAAAATGTATAACACAAGTGTGTGCATATGTTCAATATGTGTGTGTGTATGTATATATATATATATATATATACACACACACGTGTGTGCATACATATGCACTGTACATGGTTGAGAAACACGATTATTGATTAATGCCTGTATGGACATAACCGATTACCTCACTTAGCTGTCATCCATCGACATGGTAAAAACACTTAAAATCTACTCTCAGCAATTTCCAAAATGTCCCCCAAGGATGTATATAACAACTAGATATTAATGGCTTGGCAAAGTGGGAAAGGCGTATATGAAGGAATGGGTAGAACTTCAATAATACTTGACTGTGCCCACAGAGCCAAAATACGGTGAGGGGAAGTAAAACAGCAGCAACCACAAGACCTGTGAGGAGAGAGGGTCTGGTCATTACTCAGGCGGGGGTGGTTCTTGGCATCGTCCAAATGGTGTTGATTTTACAAGCATCCAAGGAGGATGCTAGAGACAAGGGGCCATAAAAATGTCTGCCAAGATTTCAGAGGAGGGCCTGGAAGAGCAGCGTGTCCTGACAGGGTGGTGTGTGGAGCTGTGAGTGAGCTGAAAGGCCCCAGAGAGTCGGAGCAGCCAGAGGCGTGGCCCGTCTGAGACCACAGCGGAGAGGAGCTGAGGGCACAGCTGGGAATGCGGTAGAAGCAAGACCACTCAAGCTCTTTGGCGTCTCCATGTCCCCCCAAGGCCTCACATACGTGGGGACAGGGCTTTTGGAAGGTGGTCAAAATACGGGGGCAGTGGCTGGGGAGTTAGCTCAGTGGTTCCGGCGCCTGTCTTGCAAGCACAAAGACCCGGGTTCGATTCCCCGGTAACCACATACAATACTTGGCGTGGAGACTCACGCCCAGCAGCAACTAGCACCACATAGCACAGTGCCGGGCGTGGTGGCTCACGCCTGTAATCCCAGCACTCGGGAGGCAGAGAAAGGAGGATTGCTGTGATGTGAGTTTGAGGCTGAGCTCAGGGCCAGCCTGAACCACAAAAGCGAGACCCTGTCTCAAAAAAAAAAAAAAAAAAAAAAAGGGGCAATAGCGCTAACTCGCACCTTGGAAATGAGATGTGATCGGAAGAGGTGTGTCACGAGATGAATGAGCTACACCCCTGCATTCCTCCCTGGCCCTTCCCTTCTCTTTCTGCTTCTTTTTATTTTATTGAAGTCTTTATTGGTACGTTATGAATACACATCACCATCGCATTCAACATTGAGAGTTTGCACCAAAATACAACATGACTTGATTTTCATTTTTTCTCTCTCCCACCCACCCTGCAACCCCTCAGCCCCCATATACATAAGCTCTGTTTTCTTTTTTTTATTACTATCACATTTTCCCTTGCATTATTTACTCCTATAGCCTCTTTCCTTTTTAATACTTTCTATTTTACAGTATCAACGTATGTACTAGAACTCATTTACATCTTTGTTTTTTCATACCCGAGGAAAGATGTGATTCTTACACATCTGTGACCTAGACTACTTTCCTTCCCCTCGGGCCCGTTCCCCCTGCTGGTTCCATGTGTGAACCCGTCAGCCACGCACGGAAACCGCTAACACGGGAGCCCACGCCCACCTTTCAGCCTGTAGGTGGTGGGGGCTGGACTTTTGTTTCTGTGGTGAGACAGCAAATAAGAGAGCCGTCATTTTGGAAGTCCAGCCTCTAAAAAGGGAGGGACTTTTCCCAGTGTAGTGGCGTATCCCGTTAGTGAGATCGCTTCATGGTAATAGTTCAAATTCAAGTACACACATATAAATGTTCATCCGAGTTCCTTCTTCCTCTCTTCTCTCTCCTACTTTCCTTCTCTTCACCTCCTTCCTGTGTGAAAAATATCTGTCTCCTTACTTCTTATCTGTCTTTTATTTTGATTTTTATTTATATTTTGGGTTTCTATTATAAGAGAAATTGTGGGGTTTTTTTTTGTGTGTGTGTGTGTGTTTTTTTTGAGACAGGGTCTCGCTTTGTGGTTCAGGCTGGCCCTCAGCTCAGCCTCAAACTCACATCACAGCAATCCTCCTGCCTCTGCCTCCCGAGTGCTGGGATTACAGGCGTGAGCCACCACGCCCGTGTGTGGTATGTGGTACTGGTTGCTGCTGGGGTGAGTCTCCATGCCCAGTATTGTTATGTGGTTACCGGGGAATCGAACCCGGGTCCTTGAGCTTGCAAGACAGGCGCCGGAACCACTGAGCTAACTCCCCGGCCCGAGAAATTGTGGTTTTATGTCTGATTTATTTCGCTTTGCATTGTGGTCTCAAGGTGTATCCATTTTTCTACAGATGACTCAAGTGTGTCTCTCTTTATGGCAGAGTTGTACCGCATTGTTTGCCAACGTCGTTGTTTCTTTATTGATTCATCTGCTGATGGACATGTAAGCTGCTTCCAGGAATTAGCTGCTATGAATTATGCTTCTCTAAACATGGGTATACCTGCTTTATCCTACATAGTATGATGTCTTTAACTCTTTTGGGGGGACACTTAGAAGAGAAATATCTAGGTCAAATGAAGTTGCTTTTTTAAAAAATTTTTTGAGAGGTCTCTATACCGATTTCCCTCATGGTTGTACTAGTTTACATTCTCAACCTAAAGTGTGAAAAATGTTGCCTTTTTCACTCAGCCCCACCAGCATTTGTTATTTGATTTCTTGATGATAGCTATTCTTTTGGGGGTGAGATGGAATGTGAATGATTTTTTTTTTTTTGCATTTCCTTAATGGTCAGCAATGTTGAGCATTTCTTCATGGATTTACTGGTTATTTATACTGAAATATCATTTCCATTAAAAGAAACTAGGACTTTTGGACAAATGATTGATTTTAGATGGAGAACAGGAAACATACAAGACAAGCTGGAATATCTTCTCATATCAGGTATCAGTGATGAATCAAAGATTGCGAGGGGCCAGCTGAAGAAGCTCTTTCTGGTCAAAGCTGGGACACATGGAAATAAGATCAGTTATAATAGCAAGAAATCCAACAAAGCACTGGAGTCTGTGATTCTGTTATATTAAAACAAATCTAGGGATGGGGATTTAGCTTAGTGGTTCCAGCATCTGCCTTACAAGTGCAAGGGCCTGGGTTCAATCCCTGGTAACCACATACCACAGTGCTTGACCTGGTGGCTCATGCCTGTAATCCCAGCACTCAGAGGCAGAGACAGGAGGATTGCTGAGTTTGAAGCTGAGCTCAGGACCAGCCTGAAATACAAAGTGAGACCCTGTCTCAAAAATATATATATATTGTTGAATATAATATATATGTTGAATTTCATGCACTAAAAGCTGTTGAAGTTCTAAGCTCCTCTACTATAAATATGACTTTATTTGAAAAGTGTCTTTATTGATGATTTAGTTAAATGCTTTAATGATGGCCCTCATCCCATCTGACCACATCCTTGTAAGAAGAGCAAAACGAGATACAAGCACAGACACATGCAGAAGGAAGAAGCTGTGAAGACAAAGCACAGTTTACAAAGCCAGGGAAGCCTGCGGCTGCCTGAAGCTAGGACTGGGCAGGAGCAGATCTTTCTCCGACAGCTGTCCTGCTGTTCCCTTGACTTGGAACTTCCATCTTGAACAGGTGAGACAATACATAGTTAAGAACAGTGAAGGTCAGTAGGTCATAATACAGTGAGCAGAATGATGAATTTGAGGAATTTAGTTGGGAGAAAAGGCCAGGAATAGGCCAGCATTCATGTTAAATTGGTTTCTACTTTAGCTCAAAAAAAGTGATGGAAAGATTTTACATAGGGCAAGATGAGTGATTTAATTTCAATGTTATAAAGATAATTTTGGTTACTGAGTGAAGGACAAATGCTAAACATCCGAAAATGGTATGTGCCACCATTTACTTAGTCCAGTGACAGGTGGTGATGACTGGGGTTGAGCAGCCATAGTAGAGATGGAGAAACAGACAAATGGGTACGAACTGGCTGTGAGAGGCAGAATTGGTCAGGTGTGATGACCAGCTCAGTGTAGGCGGCATGGGTGGAAGGGCGTATTGGCCTCACGTCATGAGCACATGGCTAGTGATGGCACAGGGCTGTTAGGAGACTGAAATGTTGTTTGCTTGTCCCACATGTCACCAAAAGGGCCCAGTCACTTCGGATGCAAGAAGCAGTGTCCGTAGTGAAGAACACAGCATGTCACCGAGACACAGAGGTGGAACGGTGTTCTAGGGAGGGGATCCGAGAGGAAGGTATGTTTACAGTGGAACTGGGGTTCAGAAAGGCCCAGGGGCAGGACTGACGTGCAGACTGAGGTGACTGGTTGGAGAAGATCTCAGGGGGCGGAAGTCGATTGGCTGTACTAGTGCTTCTTCTTGGAAAGTTGTGTCCCTTAGGGCTGGGGATTTGTGGAGTGGCACCATGCCAGCCTCGCAAGCACAAGGTCCTGAGTTTGATTTCTGGTACTGCAAAAACAAAAAGGTGCTCCCCAAACACTCGTGCTTGTTTGACCATTTCCCTCTGGGCTCTTCCAAGCTCGTGTCTTCCACTCTTCCTTCACTTTCTCATCTCCTGTTTTGTAGTTCTTCTGTGAGTATGTCACGGATCTGTAACCCAAGCCACACCACCAGCTTCCTGAGTGTGGAAAACAAGAGTCCACTAAAGTGATCAATCAATCATTCAATCAATCCACGATCAATCAATCAATCATCTGCCTCCCATGGTGAAGAAACACAGGACAGAGTAACAGAAGAATTAACCTCTAGTTCTGGCTCTTGGCTATTTAACTAAAGAAGCTTCTTCTCTACCATATTTAATTTTAAATGCTTTCTTCTAATGATTCACTAAATGTACACATCATGAAGGTCCTTTTATCAGAACTGTCTCACCAGACCTCTGAAGAAGCCACTGTGACAGGTTGGACTTGTGCACAGTCTTTATAGAGGAGAACATCAGTGATTAGAGGCTGGACTAATGCTTTATAAAAGCCCATTGAATATTGCATGTAAAGTCCAGACCTCCCTTGTCCTGGGTGATGCATTCTCTATACAGTATCTAATAGGGTTGTTGAAAATTTAAAACACTTTGAAAACTAGCAAGCACTATTGACCTTAAGTCTCTCAAAACAAGGACTTTAATCAGACATTGCATGTATGGGCTACATTGCCCAGCAGATGTGTGGCACACGACAGTGCCCAGTAGGAGGCCATGAACTGTGTGTGCACTTCAGGCTGTTTGTGGTGGTGTTATGGGGACTTGTCCATGCTCTCTGGAGAACTCTTACTTTCCCAAAAATATTGTGGCTGCACTGGAGCGGGGAAGTTTACACTTCAACTCTGCATAGATAGGAGTTAGGAAAACCTTTTTGTGAATTGTGATGCTGCTATTTAGGATACGTGTGAACTTAGTAAATTCATTTGTTTCACCTAGGACTCATGATCTTTGCTTTTAAAATAGGAAGAAAAGGCCAGGGATTTAGCTCAGTGGTTCTGGTGACTGCCTTGCAAGTGTAACGCCCCGAGTTCAACCCCCGGTAACCACACACCATAATGCTGGGCATGGTGGCTCATGCCTGTAATCCCAGCTCTCAAGAGGCACAGGCAGGAGGATTGCTGTGAGTTCAAGGCTTGCCTAGGCTACATAGTGAGTTCAGGACTAGCCTGAACTACAAAGTGAGACCCTGTCTCAAAAAACAAAAAACAAAAACAAAAAAAAAAAAAAAAAAAAGAGAGAGAGCGAAATACTTACTTGACTTTTCTTTGTGCATTAAATCAAAAGCAACTATCATAAATACTTTGCCAACTAGTGAAGTGACCTTGGGTAATCTGTCAAGAAAGCCATATGTTCAGGGAGTGGATGAGTATACAAAGACATCTACCCAGCATCTTACTGGGCCTCAAAAAGGGCTGTTTTACAACATGAATTAGTTGCTTGCTTGCAAGTGGCACTCAGCAGGTGTGTTCAATAGAGAGATGTCATGCTCCAAATCAGACCTTTCATTTATTAGACAGCTCAGTGGAGCAAGGAGATGAGCCTGTTCTGAAAGGTTCACTAGCCACGTACCTCCCCGCTTCTCAAAAGCTACATATAGAGTGACTCCCCCTGGGCCTCAGATGCATCTTCACTGGTTGGCTTAGCCATGAGGAGTCTACTGTTAGGCTTTGTGGTCGTTCTCCTGCTGTGCTGTATTTCGCCAGGTAAGGGTGACTCCTTGTGGAGTCAGGGATGGCCAAGAGGAGGGGTATGAGGTTCTAAAGAAAGGGGAATGAGCAAGACAGAGAGAGGAAGCCCTCCACAAAGGGATGTTCTTGGCAGTTCCTGGCGATGGGGAAGAAGATACTAAGAATATATAATAGGAGGTGGTTCTCTTCAGATCAGAAGGCATTTCTTGACTTGGGTCTTGAAATTCTGTTAAGTTTTTAGGCAAGATTGGACTGACATTTTCAGAAATGGGTCAGAGCAAATGGATGAAGCCTTAGAGGAAAGGTAGGACCCAAAAGTGGCTGGGGGCCTGCTTCTTGGGAGCTCTTAGAACTTGCTTCCCAAGTCAGCCATCCATGAACTGAGCTGATCTTAAATGTTCAGATTAAGGTAATACAACGGAGTCTTATGGTGTATGAGTTTGAAGGGTCAGAATTTCTGTTCTCTGGACAGAAGCAAGTAACTTGACGGTAGTGAGAAGAAGTCACTTGCATCACTAACTTGGAGGTTCGCAAATTGTGGTTTCTTAGGTCTTCAGAAAGCTTCTACTTCCTTCCTCAAATCTTCCTCTTAAGAAGGCATCATTTAATGGCCAAGTATGAGGTGAAGACAGACAGGGAAGAAGACCGTGTTGAGACCACTGCTGCTGCTCTGTGGGGCAGGGCCTCCGGATATTTCGGATTGTGTGTGCGCTGGGTTTCTTTGAGTCCCTTGAGGTCCCAGGGCTAGGGAGAACACAGCTTGCAAGTTCGTTCGCTATTTGCCTTAGGCCACGTCACATTGGTTATATGTACAGATTGGTCACTGTCCCACCACAAAGACTCCGTCAATCTGTGTCCTGATAAGGTATAGCACACAAGAGTGGGGTGACTCAGGGCCACCGTCAGCCTCACAAACTGCCTTCTTCCCCTTCCCTTGCCTCTGGTTTCCAGATGCACCTAGGTCTTTACATCTTGGAAAATGATTACCAAGAGATTGAATTATGTGTTCTAGAGATTTCAAACCATTTTATAGTTGTTATCTGGTAGGACTCTCATAAGCACTTTGTGATTAATCCGTGATGCATAGGAAGGTGTTTAGAAAAAACCACATGGAATATTAGGGGAGGACAGGGCAAGAACAATGGTCTTCTGAAATGCTAGCTCAGGATCTTTCTTCTTTCACTGGCCAACTGCCTTGGCATCGAAAATGCACTTCCTGTGACCCTCCTGCTAAGGAACCTCAGCCTCTGATGACCTGCGTATATGTGAGCAGTAATGGTGGCCCATGGGGGCTCTTGGAAAATAAGGTAGAGCCACCTCTAACGGGGACGTTCTGCCATAAAATATTTTGGACATCTTTTTAGGGGGATATCTCTGATTATGTTAAACTTGTCATTAAAAAGTTAGGAATTGGGCCAGGGATTTCGCTCAGTGGTTCTGGCGACTGCTTTGCAAGAGCGAGGGCCCAGATCCGATCCCGGGGAACCACATACAGCAATGCTGTGCGTGGAGACTCACGCCCAGCAGCAATCAGTACCACATACCACAGCGCTGGGCGTGGGGGCTCACGCCTGTAATCCCAGCACTTGGGAAGCAGAGGCAGGAGGATTGCTGTGAGCTCAAGGCTGAGCTCAGGAAAAAAAAAAGTTAGGAATTGTCCTCAGATTTGATTTGTCCTTGGCAATGTGACATCACAGGACACTCACTGTGGATTCACCTCTGTTTCTGTTTCCAGTTCAAAGCGGAGCGGATGTTTACGTACAACAAGCCTTTGAGACATGCTGGCGAATGAAAGGCGTTTGCAAGATAAAATGTTCCACTTCTGAACTCTACCACATTCTCTGTGACACCCAGCGCCTGTGCTGCACAAAGAAAGAGCATTTGCCGCCCCTGATTGGGTAGTTGTGAGTAACTGGAGGCTCCGCCATTTCCTCCCGGAACTCAGATCCTTTCCAGGCGTAATCCAATAAAATGATGCTTTCAGCCAATCAGTGTCTTTGCTACAGAAATACTTTCTCAATTAAAGTCATTTTCCACATTTTTTTCTTTTGAGTAATTTGTTGCTTACCAATAGTATATCTTAAGAATACCTTTTGAAGTATAAGATATGTGTAGAAAAAGGTACAAATATTGAGTAAACATCCTGAGGATTTCATATATTTCATACACTCATGTGAGGAACACTTCAGTCAAAGAAAAGAACACCATAGTATTACAGGTAGAAAAGCTAGTTAGAAATATGGCAGGCAGAGAGGTGGGGCAGGCCCTTGGAAAAAACTCACAAGAAGGGAGACTGTTACCAAAGATGAAGGACATTAGAAAAATCCTGGAAAACAGTGACCGATTCAGGCCTCATTCTCCTGAATAACTAAGTCAATGGAGAATCAAGGTCTAGATCCATCCCCTCCCAGGAATGTAGTAATTTAAATTCCCTGCGATAAAGGGCCAAAAATTTGGCCCACCTGGAAGAGCTTCCTGATGAGGGAGGAACCCTGTGGGACTTAATTTCTCATTGGACCCCATTTGATCAAGAGTCCACCTCCTTGAATCTTATTGGAAGCCCCTACTTTGAACCCACCCCACCTCGTGGTCTTTAGCCCCTAAATACCCCCTAGAAAAGATGACATTGGGTTACCCACCTTTCTGGGTTCCTTCTGTCTCTCTTAGGCAGAAGCTCTCTCTCCTTTCTCTCTCTCTCTCTCTCTCTCTCTCTCTCTCTCTCTCTCTCTTTCTCTCTCAATAAAACTTTCTTACTCGAACCTCTGTTGGTCATTCCTAAAAATTTATTCTTAGATTTTAGAGAACACGAGCTCGCATTTTAAGAGGCGAGCCAGGCCTTGCTCTCCTGTGTCAGTAACACTCCAGGCATAGCTGATCACTCTCCCAGAAGAGATATTCTCCGGCTGCACATCAAAAAGCAGTCTTAGTGCTTGTTTTCAACTTTATAACAATTGTAGTTTACCATGCTCAGCTACATAAACATTTACAGTAGAAATATATCTTTGACTATTCTTCTATAGATGAAGATATTCGTAGTTTCCAGGTTTTAGACCTCATAAATACTACTGTTGGTGGATATCCCATACATATTTTTTGAGCCAGATATACTAGCATCTGAACATCAATACCTAGGAGTACAATTTCTAGGTTACAGGCTCTTCATATCCTCAGCATTTTTTTTTGGAAACAAGGTCTTGGTTTGTAGTTCTGGTTGGCCTTGAACTCACTATATGGCTCAAGGTGGCCTTGAACTCATAACAATCCTCTTGTCTCAGCACTCAGAGTCCTGAGTGAGATTACGGGCAAGTGCCAGCCTGCCTGGTCATGTGCTCAGTTTTGGTGGATAGGTGTTGTAGATATAATCTGACTGTCTTTACATAACTGTAGAAAAGTCCATACAGAGAGTAACACTACAACATACAGCATTTAGAGTAAAACAAAGTCACAAAACTTGTACAGAAAGTCAGTCTTTACAGGCTCCAACATATACACTATACTTACATATTGTGATTTACAAATCTGTTTTGCATTCAAATAAAACTGTCTTAATTTTTTATTTGTATGCTTGTAGTATATAGTGACTATATATGCTGAATATGTATATGAGTAAGTATATATAATATAATACATACATGTATATACATACATATTATATATAACTTAATTCTTTTCTTTTTAACTAATCTGGCCTCTTCTTTCTCCCCTTCTCTCTATCTGTAGACCCCCTTCCCACTTACAAAAGACCTCTCTCCCCTTTCCTATTGCTTGTCTTTTCTTCGAGTCTTTCCATTATTTATACTTTGGGTTTTCTTTTTTTTTTAAATAAATTGAGTTTACTGGTATATTTTAGGGACATATGATGATCACATTCCTCACTAGGAAGCTGTACCGGTACATGCTGTATCTTGATTCTTATTTTTTCCTATTCCCCCACCCTTCCTTCAGCCTTCTACTCCTCCTGTATACATAAGTTCTGTTTCCATTTTACCATTAAATTTTTTCTTTCCCTTCTTTGCTTTCCCCTGACCCCGCTCAGTCCCCTTCCCCTTTGAACACTCTCCTCCTGTTTCACGGTCCCTTTTGTATACTCTGGACCTCATTTACACCTTCAGTTTCTCACACTAGAGAAAGGATACAGTATTTACACAGGTGTCCTATTTATTTCACTCATGAGCGTGGCCTCAAGGTGTGTACACCTACCTATAAATGTCTCTTATCATTCTTTATGGCTGAGTAGTACTCCATTTTACTACATCTTCTTTATCCAGTCTCTAGTTGATTGGCGTTTGGCTGTTTCTAAGGTTTAGCTATCACAAACTGGGCTGCTGTAAACAGGGGTGCACATACACCACTGTGGTATGATGTTTTTAATTCTTTTGTGATATACCCAGCCGACAAATAGCAGGGTCAAATGGAACATCTAATCCTAGGATTTTTTTTTTTTCCAATTTTTGAGACAAGGTCTCACTTTGTAGCCCAGGCTAGCCTTGAACTCACATAAACGTCTTACTTCTGGCTCCCAAGTGCTGGGATTACAGGTGTGAGCTATCATGACCAACACTGTGATATGTAGTACTGAGGATAGAACTTGGGACATTGCACTTGCCAGGCAGATGCCAGAACCACTGAACTAAATCCCTGGGCCCCTAATTCTAGTTCTTCGAGGTATCCACAGATTTCCACAGTGGTTTCAAGAGAAATTATGTGCTATTTAAGTCACATGTCTGATATTTTTCACTTAACATTATAGTGTCAAGGTACATCTGTCTCCTTACAAATGACTTAAAGTTTTCTTTGTGGTAGAGTAGTACTCTATTGTGCACAAATACCACACCTTCTTTATACACTTGCTGATGGACATATAGAAAGCTTCTAAGATTTAGTTAAATATGGGTAGCCATGTGTCACTGTAACATGATATCTTTGACGCTTTCAGGAAGATACCTAAAAGGGAAATAGCGAGGTTGAATAAAATTTCTAGTTTTAGTCTTTAGAGGAATTTCCATTCTGATTTCTTTCTTTTTTTTTAAGAGTTGGAAAACTTTGTTGAGAAACAAACCTTCTGCCTACGAAGGACAGGAGGGGATGCGTGAGTGGGAGACCCTCTATTTTGATTTCAATAACAGCAGAGATACTAGTGCATAGTCCCACCAACAATGTAGAATTCCTTCCCCTACAGCTCCACAAGTGTTTGTTATCATTTGATTCACTGATGGAGCCATTTTTCTTGGAGAAAAATGGAAACTGAGTGTTGTTTTAATTTACATTTCTCTGATACCCAGCAATGCTGTTCATTTTTTCAGGTGTTTACTATTTGTATTTCTTCTGGGATGAGTTTATTCATTTTTCTTGTCTATTTGTTGACTGGGTTTTTTATTTTGGGGAGCAGTTTGGGTTTTTGAGTTCTTTATATATTCCAGATATTAGTCCTCTGTTTAAGGAGTAGTGGCTAGTTTTTCTCATTCTGTAACGTATCTCTACTCTGTTGGTTGTTTTCTTTACTGTGTAGATTTTATATTTGATGTCATCCCTTTTGTTGACTCTTGGGATTCTATCTTTTGCAATTGGGCTTCACTTCTAGAATTTCTTGCCTATGCCTATGTCTTCAAGAGTTTCACCAATTTTTTCTTGAGAAGACTGAAAATTTCTGTTTTGATATCCAGGTCTTTGATTTATTTTGAATTGATTTTAGTACAAGGTGAAAGATATGGACCTAGATTCATTTTTCGGCATAGCCAATTCCCCCACATCATTTGTTATGGAGACTATCTTTTCTCCAGTGTAATTCACTACCCCTTGGTTAAAATCTTAGATGTCTGATAAAGGTGTTTCAGGCTATTTATTCATTTTCAGTTCCATTCCATTGGCTACCATGCTTGTTTTTTTGGACCTGGTTCATGATGCTTCTTGCTTTGCTCGTCTTATTAAGATTGTATTGGTTCTTCTCATTCCAAATAAATTTTAGAATTGTTTATTCTAATTTTGTGAAAAAATATACTGTTAATATTCCAAGTGGAGGGCTGGGATTTAGCTCAAGTAGTACCATGCCTACCTTGGAAGCACAAGGGCCCAAGTTTGATCCCTGATACAAAAAACAAAACAAGGGCCGGGGAGTTAGCTCAGTGGTTCCGGCGCCTGTCTCGCAAGCGCAAGGACCCGGGTTCGATTCCCCGGTAACCACATAACAATACTGGGTGTGGAGACTCACACCCAGCAGCAACCAGTACCACATACCACAGTGCCGGGCGTGGTGGCTCACGCCTGTCATCCCAGCACTCGGGAGGCAGAGGCAGGAGGATT
>PVIR01001538.1:64369-80623 GCA_004026965.1 Petromus typicus | reverse complement strand
GAAAAAAACAAAACAAAACAACTGAAATTGTATTAAATATATAAATCATGTTGTTAATATGGCCAATTTGACAGTATAGTTTTTACCTATCAAAACCCAGAAGATTTTCTAAAGTCTTCATTCTCTCTCTCTTTTTTTTTTTTTCAGAGCAGTATTATTTTTGTTGTGCAGGTGTTTCACTTCCTTGGCTCAGTTATTTTCTGTTTGTTGAAGTTTTTGAAACTATCATATATAAGATTGTTTTCCTGATTTATTTCTTAGTGTGTATTCTGTTAGTGTACAAGAACACTATTGATTGTTGTGTGTTGATTTTGTACCTTGCTATTTTGCTGAATTTGTTTATAGTTCTATGAACATTCCGTTGCGCTTTTTGGGTCTTTCCTTGTATAAGGTCATGTCACTTGCAAATAAGAATAGGTTGAATGCTTCATTTATTTTTTGAATTTCTTTTATTTCTTTCATTTGCTTGATGGTTCTTGCTAAAGTTCCAGTGCTATGTTGAACAGCAATGGTGAGAATGAGCACCTATGTCTTTTGGTGATTTTTGAGAGAATGATTTATATTTGTCCCTATTTAACACAATGTTGTTACGGGTTTGTTGCCACTGGCTTTTATTTTGTAGTTCACGCTGGCCCTGAGCTCAGCCTCAAACTCACATCACAGCAATCCTCCTACCTCTGCCTCCCAAGTGCTGGGATTACAGGCATGAGCCACCATGCCCAACACTGTGGTATGTTACTGATTGCTGATGGGCGTGAGTCACATACCCCTATGTGGTTACCAGGGATTGAACTCAGGACCTTGTACTTTCAAGGCAGGTTCTGGAACCAGTGAGCTGAATCTCTGACCTCTTTTTCTTTCTTTCTTTTTTTTTTTTTAAAGTCAAGATCTCGCTTTGCAGTTAAGGTTGGCCTGGAACTCACTATGTACTCTGGGTGAACATTGACCTCATGGCAATCCTTCTGCCTCTGCCTGCTGAGTGCTAGGATTACAGGTGTGAGCCACCACAACCAGTTTCTAGTTTTCTTTTTGGTTGAGCTTTTTTCTAGTTGTAGAATCATGGTCACACTAGCTTGAAGTAATGGGTTTTGTAGTGTTTATTCTCTTTCAATTTCATGGAGAGTTTGAGGAGTATCAACATTATTTCTTCCCTGATATTGTAAAATTCAGTGGAGAATCTTTCAGATTATTTTTTATTCATGATTTTTAAAATTACCATATACATTTTATTCCATGTTATTGGTCCATTCAGAATATTTATGTCTTTTTGATTCATTTGTGGTAAGTTACATGTGTCTAAGAATTTATCCCTTTCTTCTAGATTCTCCAATTAATTAGAATATAAAGTTTAAAGTAGTTTCTTCTAGCCCTCTGGATTTGCCCTTGTCTATTTTTATTTTGCCTTTTTAATTACTAAATTAATTGATATGAATTTTTATTTAGTAAAGTTACTCAGAATTTATCAATCTTGCTAGTCTTTTTAAAGAATCAACTCTTCAATTCATTGTCTTTTTTTTAGTTTCAATATCATTAATTTCCAATTGATTATTAAAATTTCTACATGTTTTGGACTTGGATTGTTCTTGTTTTTCTTTCTTTTTTTTGAGACAGGATCTTGCTTTTTGTGGTTCAGGCTGGCCCTGAGCTCAGCCTCAAACTCACAGCACAGCAATCCTCCTGTCTCTGCCTCCCGAGTGCTGGGATTACAGGCGTGAGTCTCCTTACCCAGTACTGTGGTATGTGGATACTGGGGATTGAACCCAGGCCCTTGCACTTGCCAGGTAGGCAACAGAACCACTGAGCTAAATCCCCAGCCCTGTTCTTGTTTTTCTTGAGATGCATCATTGTGTTATTTCTTTGGACAGCTCTATTTTCTTAATGTGGGCATCCACAGCTTTAAACCTCCCTTTTAAAACTAATATCTTATATCTTCTAGGATTTGATGTGTTACACTGCCACTCTGATTTGACTCTAAGGTATTTAAAATTTCTTTCTTGATTTATTCTGTGACCCACTGAGTCTTCAGGAGCGTATAATTTAATATTGTGTTTTCAAAGTGTCTGTGGTTTCCTTTACTCTTCCGGTCTACTATGATCTGATAGTATATGGGCTAGTATACTACAGGATAGCATATTTCAATTTTTCATATTTATTTAAGCACAGTTTTTAGCATAAGTTTTCGAAGAAGTTTCATTTCCTTCTGAGAAACATATGCATTCTTTTTTTTTTTGGAGACAGGGTCTTGCTTTGTAGTTCAGGCTGGCCCTCAGCTCAGCCTCAAACTCACATCACAGCAATCCTCCTGCCTCTGCCTCTCGAGTGCTGGGATTACAGGCATGAGCCACCATGCCCAGCACCGTGGTATGTGGTACTGGTTGCTGCTGGGCATGAGCCTCCACACCCAGTATTGTATGTGGTTACTGGGGATCGAACCCGGGTCCTTGTGCTTGCAAGATAGGCACCAGAACCACTGAGCTAAATCCCCGGCCCAACATATGTATTCTACAGTTGTTGGATGAAGTATTCTGTAGACATCTGCCAAGTCAGTTTATTCAATGATATGGTTGAGCACTAGTAATTCTTTATTGATTTTTTTTGGTCTGGTTGACTTGTTTGTAAGAGTGGAGTACTACAGCCCTTACCCTCTGATGGTATTGATATTCACCTCACCTTTCATGTCCAGTAGTATTTAGTATTTGTTGCATAAAATTTGGTGTGTTGAGATTTTATATATATATATACATATATATGTGTGTGTGTGTGTGTGTGTGTATATATATATATATAATTGTTATCTCTTTCTATTGAACTGTTATATTTACCAGGTTATGATGATCTTATCTCTTCTGATCTGTTTTGGGTTGAACTTCCCTTTCTCTAAGAAGAGGATATATATTATTGTTTGCTTTCATCTTCCTTTTGCATGAGTATCATTTTCCACTCTCTTTTTATTTTATAAAAAATTCGTAACAAATAATCAGAGAAGAAAAATGGCTAGTATACTGCGCATCATTATTTTCAAAGTATCTATGTTCTCAGACAAAAAAGTCTCTCTTACAAAGAAGAAACAGATAATAGTACAAAATTTTTCAATGACCTAAGATAAACTACTAGTATAAATTAAATGAATTAGCATATACATTAAAAATTTCAGTTTATTTGTTACCTTTTAGATAATGTATCTTTTTTTTTTTTAGTTTTTTGAGACCAGGTCTCACTTTGTAGTTCAGGCTAGTTCTGAACTCAATCTTGAACTCAGAAATCCTTCTGCCTCTGCATCCCGAGTGCTGGGATTATAGGCCTGAGGCGCCACACCTGGCACTGTCGTATGTGGTACTGGTTGCTGGTCGGAGTGAGTCACCATGCCTGACCTTGTATGTGGTTGCTGGGGATCGAACTTGGGACACTGTGCTTACAAGGTAGGTAATGGAACCAATAGCTAAATCCCCAGCCCTGGAAGATTTTGTTTTTGAAAGAGTACGCGATGCTCTTGTGTCCTACACCAGTCTCTGCATTTTGGTGTCTCCGAAGCCTTCATCTGCATGTATCTCACTTATAGTGGTTCTCTTCCTGGTAGGAGGTTGGTGTAATATTGAACATATTCCATCAGGTGGACCACCATTGAAAAACCAGCTCCCTACCTCAGGTCCTCTCCTGGTGTGGACCATACCCTGGGGTGGGCATTTAGCTCAAGAGATGTCAGTTTAGGGAAAAACATTATGAACAAAACTTATAGTGTGAGAACTAGCAGAAAGAATCAACAACTGGAATTTGATCCTATCAGAAAGCTTCTGCACAGCAAAGAAGCCACTGGCAGGTGAAAAGACAACCAACATTATGGGAAAAAAATTTTTACTAACTGTTTCTCTGACAAAGGGCTACTATCCAGAATGTATAAAGAGCTTAAAAAACCCAGCTCCCCACCAGTTTAAAGACTCAATTCAAAAATGGGCATCTGAAATGAATAGATACTTTTCAGAGGAAGAAGTAAAAACAGCTAAGAAACATGTGAAGAAATGTTCAACATCACTGGTTATTAAAGAGATACAGATGAAAACAGCACTGGGATTTCATCTCACTCCACAAAGATTGGCTGCTATCTTGAAATTAACCAACCACAAATGTTGTTGAGGCTGCGAGAGAAAGGAATTCTTCTCAGCCGTAGGTGGGACTGGTGCAACCACTGTGGAGATGAGTGTGGTTAGGATTAGAGGTCACATTTGACCCTGCTATTTCCCTGCTGGACATATACACAAAAGAAATAAAGGGTTCATATCACAGCAACATATGTACACCAATGTTTATAGCAGCTCAGTATATGATAACTAAATCTTGGAAACAACCCAAATGCACTTCAACTAGATACTGGATAAAGAAGATGTGGTTTTAAAAAATAAAATGGGATATTATTCTGCCATAAAGAATGATAAGTTTGAGTCATTTACACTCAATGGATGTACCTTGAGGATGTACTTATAACTGAAATAAATAAGTCACAGAGATGTAAATATCATATCTTTTCTCTGGAATGAGTAACTGAAAATGTAAATGAGTTGTAGAATGTGATAGATATTGTGAAATAGAAAATATTCAAATGGAAAAGGAGAGTACAGGTAAGTAATGGGGGGAAATAAAAAATGTTATGGTAAAAAAGGAAACAAAGCTTATGTATATAGGGGGAGGAGGGGTGTAGGAGGAGGAAGGGAATGGGAAACAGGAGAATTAAGTCATGTCATATACTGGTATAAATTCTCAATGCTCAGTGTGATCATGATGCACGTAGAAAATATACCAATAAAGATAAAAAAATGGCTTTCGCTTACCCTCCCAATGTCCAACATATGATATAAGGGATTTAGAAAAAAAATACTAAAAGCCAGTAGCTGTGGGCATATCATCACAGTGTCCTGGTTTAATCTAAATTCCCAGCATTGTCAAAGACAGGAGGACCAAGGGTCTTCAAGTTGATGGTCGCAGGCTGCTTCCTCCGATCAGGGCCCAGGGTTTCCCATGACACAGCACTCCAGCTGGAACAGACAATAGGCCACTAGCATTTCACTTCCATAGCACTCGAGTCTGCAGGTTCCATTTTTATAGCATTTCCTGTGCATTTCTGATGAGAATGGATTCAAACCTATAAAAAAGATAGATGGAAAGACAGTTTACTACAGGGGAATTGAATCAGTTCAGTCCTTCAAGTTTTGTCTCACTGGATTCCAAGAAGACTTGGTCATAATAATTGATTCTGTAACTGAAAAAATATTAACGAGTGCCATGACTGAATCCTATTGTCCTGATACCTATATATTGGAAGCTGAACCCCCTGTGTAACTGTGTTTGGAGACAGGACCTTTAGAAGGTAGTTTAAACTAAATGAGATATGAGGGCAGGCCTAGAACTGCATGAATATACATTTGTTTAAGCTGTGCAGCCTCTGGTATTTTATAACAGCATCTGAGCTTAAACAACTAGTAATCTGAGGGTTCTCCTAAGTCGCTTAGTTAATGTAATCCAAATAATCATGTTAAATCTGCACTCAGGCATTCGCATATTCTTTTGCTAACTGTTCATTTATCACTATTTGTTCTCAAAGCAGTTTTTATAGATCTTGTGAACCAACGACTGTTGAGGTACATATCTGAAAAATGTATGGATCTTAGCCTCAAAGAATTTGCAGTCTATACAAGAAGAAAAGAAATATGAAATATCTCTGGGAGGACAAGACATGACAAGTACTGTGAGGTTTTTATGAAATGGAAAGGTCTGGTGAGTTCGAAGGAAGGTGAAATTATTTCTGAGATTTCCGAAGTCTTATTCAAGCTCAAACTAGCTTACAAATTTGTATGCCTGCTACTTTTTAGAACAATCAAAAGAAAAGGTTTTCCCTTTTTATATGGAAGAAGGTAGTAAGAATAAAATAATGCTAATATATGCCCATCTGTAAAACTTTCGAGCAACCTGTACCTTATGCAAGTCAAAGAGACTGGGGTCACTTTGTTAGCAAGATGGAATCCCAAGTGGATATTCTGAAACACTTTTAGGAAAATAAAATATAATGATTATATAATAAGACAAGAAATTTCTAGGGCCAGGGATTTAGCTCAGTGATTCCAGAGCCTGCCTTGCAAGCGCAGTGTCCCAAGTTCTATCGCTGGTAACCACATACCACAATGCTGGGTGTGGTGACAAATGCCTACCAATAATCAGCACCACATATCACAGTGCTGGGTGTGGTGGCTCACGCCTGTCATCCCAGCACTTGAGGGGCAGAGGCAGGAGGATTGCTGAGCTGGAGGCTAGTCTGGGCTGCATAGTGAGCTCAGGGCCAGCCTGAACACAAAGCGAGATCCTGTCTCAAAAAAAAAAAAAAAAAAAAAAGAAAGAAAGAAAAAAGAAATTTCTACATAATGTTAAGTTCTGAGAAGGTATAAGGCACTACAGGGAAAACTGGAGCCATTGACAGTTTCGAGAAAGCCTGGATCCTACTGGTGGAAGCCATGTGATCTGAAAATCTGTTTCACCTGCCCAGGGAGCACTGCAAGGAAACTAGAAAATCAGATAGAGCCTTGACAACATGCGGATTCAACTGACTCAGTAAAATCCCGTGAAGAAAATATTCAAAATGAGATTTCTAAATCAGAAAAGGATACAGGCAAGGCCAGTCCTGCTGCCCCTCATGTTCTTTTAGTGGCTACCTCAGCTGATCTCTCATTCTTTCTATCACTAAAAGCCCAGATATTCTCACGAACAAGTGGGTTCTGAACTGTTTCCTCTTGTGCCTAGGGATCCACTCAGAGTAGAGTAACTATCAGCAACTTCAGTACCTTAGAAAGCTTGGTGAGTTGGCTTTTCATAGTTTTTGCTGGGTTTGGCCAATATGTTCTTTAATCATAGACAACAAAATAGTGCCAAAAAACAGGCTCAGAGAAGCTCATCTTTGTCCAGCTAACAATTTGGAGGGCCAAGATTCAAACTCAGGTCTTGTTGACATCAAAACTTAATGATGCAGGCCAGGGATTTAGCTCAGTGTTTCTGGCACCTGTCTTGCAAACACAGGACCTGAGTTTGATCTCTGGTAACCACAAACAACAATGCCAGGCATAAAGACTCATGCCCATCAGCAATCAGCACCACATATCACAGTGCTGGGTGAGGTGGCTCAAGCCTGTAATCGCAGCATTTGGGAGGCAGAGACAGGAGAATTGCTGAGTTGGAGGCTTGCCTGGGCTACATAGTGAGTGCAGGGCCAGCCTGAACTACAAAGCAAGACCTTGTCTCAAACAAACAAACACAAACAAAACAATACCCCAAATAAACAAAGAACAAAAAAACCTTAACGATGCTTTTTAAACTTGTGAATTCAGGGCTACTTGGTGCGAGCACATTTAGAGTGTGGCTCAGTGGCATCGCTTCTGCAGAGGAAGCCTCCCCTTTTCCCTGAAGAATATTCCACCTTACCTGCCAACACCGGATCCCAAATGAAGAGAAAGGCAGACACAAGGAGGAGAGGCCTCATGGTGTGGGCTGGGGCTCTGAGGAGTAGGCAGCACTCTTCTGGGAGAGAACTGACAGTGCTTTCTCCTCCCACAGCTCTCCTGCCCACCGCCGGCAGGCCTATCCCCCCCAGCTTAATTTCACAAAAATGCTAAAGGAGGCTTGAGAGCTACAGGGTTTTTCAGACTCAAGTGAGTGAAATTGATTCACCTTTCAGACATGACCTGTATGTTTCTTGAGAAAGTTTTGTGTATGTCTATTTTTTTTGCATGTTTATAAATCTAATTTTTAATGTATTTAATTTTAAAGTTATTGCTTAACTGTATAAAATATGGATTATGTGATAACTTGACATGTGTGTATAAAGCAATGATAATATCAGGGTAAGTTTAGAGAGAAAATATGTATGTAATTAGATGTCCTATTCTGTATAACTTGTATACTGTACCAATCATTATTAATTTTTCATAGCATTTTCAAATGCAGAACAACAGTTCATTAAGGTCATTTAAAAACAATTATAGGGCCAGGGAGTTAGCTCAGTGGTTCCGGCGCCTGTCTCGCAAGCGTAAGGGCCCGGGTTCGATTCCCCGGTAACCACATAACAATACTGGGTGTGGAGACCCACACCCAGCAGCAACCAGTACCACATACCACAGTGCCGGGCGTGGTGGCTCACGCCTGTCATCCCAGCACACGGGAGGCAGAGGCAGGAGGATTGTGATGTGAGTTTGAGGCTGAGCTCAGGGCCAGCCTGAACCACAAAGCGAGACCCTGTCTCCAAAAACCTAAAAAAAAAAAAAAAAAAAAAAAAAAAAATTATAAAATATCCTTACTGAGGCATAAATGCCATAATAAAGTGCAGACATTAAAATGTACAGCTTCATAGTGTTTTGACATAGTTGTACTTTTGTGAGACTGCCATCACAAGGTATGCACATGTTTGCACCACTAAATATTCTTTTTTTTTTTTTTTTGAGAAAGGGTCTTGCTTTGTAGTTCAGGCTGGCCCTGAGCTCAGCCTCAAACTCACATCACAGTAATCCTCCTGCCTCTGCCTCCCGAGTGCAGGGAGGGATTACAGGTGTGAGCCCCCATGCCCAGCATTGTGGTATGTGGTTCTGATTGCTGATGGGAATCTCCATGACTGGCATTATTGTATGTGGTTACTGGGGGTAGAATCCAGGTCCTTGCACTGGCAAGGCAGGCACTGGAACCACTGAGCTAAATCCCTGGCCACACTAAATATTCTTCATGCCATCTTGGTTTCCTCCTGTTACTCTTCCTCTATCTTCTTTTGTTTGTAATTGGAAGATGTTTGCAGTACTTAATGATTACATCCACCACGAGGAACTGGTACATGCAGATAGTACATCTTACTTCTTCATTTTCACATCCGACCCTTACCTTCCTTCCCAGCTCCTTCTATCTCTTGGTCTTCAGACCACTGGGAAAAGCTCATTTCCATTATTTCCCCCTTCAGTTCTTTATTTTCCATCTCTTTGCTTTCCCTTTCCTTCCACCTCCAATTCCCCCACCTATTGTCCTCATCCAAAGATTTCCCCATTTCCTGTTTATCTATCGTCTATTTTGCTCTCTCATTCTCTCTCAATTAAGGAAGATAACATACCCATAAAAAACTAGCTGAGAAAGAAATAAGTAAGCAGTTTCACTCACAATAGCATACAAGAATAATCTAGGAATCAACCTCAAGAAGTGAAGGATCTCTAAAATGAAAATAACAGAATACTGAACAAGGAAAGAAAGCACTAGAAGTGGAAGGACCTCACGTGCTCGTGGCTGACAGCGATGCTATTGTTAAAAAGGTCATATTACAAAAATGACCCAATGCAATCCCCATCACAGATCCAATGATAGTCTCCACAGAACTAGAAAAACATCTCTACAATTAATAGAGAAACAAAAAAGAGCTAGAATAAAAAAGCAATCTTAAGCAAAAAGAACAAGGCTTGAGGCATCATAATACCTATTTCAAATTATACTGTGAAGCTATAGTAACAAAACATATGGTAGAGGCACAGAAATAGACACACAGATGTAAAACACAGAAACCAATGGAGCTATCATCATCTCACAAAGTACCCCAAAACATATACTGGAGAAAAACAATATCTTTAAGTAATGGTTCTGGGAGAACTGGACATACATATGTAGAATATTGAAACTACGTTTTTATCTCTCATGCTATGCAAGAATCATTTCAAAATGGACTACAGATGTAGGTACAAAATTGAAACTTTGAAACTTATAGAAGAAAACATAGGGGGAACACTGAAAGTTATAGGCTTGACAGTGACTTCCTGATAGGGCTCCATCCAGTAGCACAGGAAATAAAAAATTAAATGGAACTATACCAGATTAAAAGTTTACCACCCAGAAAAGAAAACTAACAGAGCGAAGAATATGGAATGAGTAAAAATCTCTGCCAGATACTCTTCTGACAGAAGGTTACTATCCAGAATTTCTGAAGAAGTCAAAGAATTATCACCAAGGAAATAAACTGCTCAATCGGTAAGTGAGGAAATAGATGGAGCAGATGGCTAAGAAATGTCAGCTGTCAAGAATATGAGAAAGTGTGTAGCATCGTTAGCCACCACAGAAAAGCAAATCAAAACAAAGATCCCCTCTCATCAACATCAGAACAGCAGTTCTGCCCCGAAAACGCCATCAGAGGACTCCTGGATTAAATAAGCAAAGTCAATCACACAGCTGGTGACAAAGTCAACACCCAACATGAATAGCCTTCCTGCGCACAGTTAGCAAATTCACTGAGAGAAAAATCAGGGAAACCACACCTTTTACAATAGCATCACAAAGTGAAATCCTTGGGAATCAATCTCACAAAAGAAGATCTTTACATGAAAACCACAGTGTTTTGAAAAAGGAGATGAAAAAGGATAGCAGAAAACAGAAAAATATCTCTTGCTCTTGGATAGAAAGGGTCAATACAGTAAAAATGGCCAGGCTTCAAAATCGTTATACAGAATTAAGGAGATCCTGACGAAAATACCAATAGCATACCTCACAGAAGGACAGAGAATAATCCTAAAGTGCCCACCAAGTGATGAAAGGAGAAAGATGAGGGCTTCTTTTTTTTTTAATGCAGTGGTGTATTAGCCATAAAGAAGGCTAAACTGGAGACATTTGTACGTAAGTAAAAATGATAAACCTTGAGATAAACTTTGAGATCACACAGTGTGTAAATACCATTGTTTCTCTAGTGTGAGACAATGAAAATTTAAATAAGGATCAAAATTATTGTGAAATAGGAATAAAATGTTCAAATGGGAAGGGGAAGTGGGGAAGATGAAAGGGGAAAGGAAGAAGGGGAAAGAAAAAAATGAGAAAAAAAGGAAAAGTAGCAACAAAGCCTTTGTAAGTAAGGAGCAGAAGAGGGGTTGAGGTGAGGATAAAGGAATGGAAAAAGAAGAACCCAGATATGTCACGTATAGGTACAAACTTCCTGTGATGTATTCTATAATTGTATCTGTATCTAAAATGTACCAATAAACAACAAAAAACAAAGAAGAGAGACTTAGAAAACATAAAGCATCAAAAGACAGACGGCAAATTTAAAAAGGCAATGCAAAATTAAAAACATAAACATATTTCTGACAAAGTGGTCCCAGTGATACCTTTGACCCCACTTAATGAGCAGCGTGGCATAGCACAGCCCCGCGGTCCTAGTGCCCGAGGCCCAGGGAGCGCTCACAGAAGGCACAAGTGAGTATCCAACTTTAGAAGCCGAAAAAATGCACCCACATTCCTGAGTTCATGTGATCTTCAGAACTTTCTGGATAGTCGCCTTTCAGGGTAAGCAGCATTTCCGTACTAGGAAGGAGGTTCTGTTCGTAACACACTTTCTTCTAGCGCTTCTTCTGCTTTCAAGTTCCAAAGAATGGGACACGAAGTTACATTACTTAGGCAGGTCCGTCCTGACTCCTGAGGCTGTGAAAATAACAATTCCCCTGAGTTGAGTCAGGGGAGAGGGATCCAGGGCAGCTACGGCACCCCTGTCGGGGGTGCTGGGGGAGTAGACAAACTTTAGTCTTACACAGGAGAGCCAGTGAGAGAACAGAAGTTCCAGGAAAGACTTGCCCCTGTGCCTGGATCCAGCTTCTGCCTCTTTGTGGATGGGACAGCGGCACCAGGCGACAGTCCTCACCAGCACCTCGCCACCGAAGGGCAACTGAGGGAGTGTTAGTACTGGTGACTGTTCCATTCACCGGACCAAACTGCTCTGGGACTTCAGTCACCTTTGACCAGGAATTCAGATTCTGTGATTTTTTTTTTTCAATGTGTCTATGACTGCATGACTTTTTCATAAGAAGCAACATGGAAGTTCAGTCTCTTGCAAAAGAATCAAGTTTAGGAAGACAAACAATTGAAGTCCTTTGTGGAACACAATGGGCAGAAACTTGAGTGACTCATTGTCTATAAACATGCATTTCCCATCCCGACAGCGTTGCAGCTAGGGGTGTGCTTGGAGTGCTGCCAGAGGCCCACGCACTAAGCATGGGCTGGCAGTCAGACATCAAAGGAAAGCGAGAAGAAGGCTACTGTGTTCTTGAGGTGGGCTGCTGGACCCCGGGTGAGTGTTGAAAGGAACCTATCAGGTCACACAGGGCCTCAGGGAGAAAGATGAGACGCTTTGACAGGTGTCTTTCCTGAAAAAGCCTAGAGGAGAAAACCAAGCAACTATCAAGCTATCAGTACAAGTTATTACAGCAGAAGAAGAAAGGAATTAACTTATCAGATAGTGTGTTTGTTCTAGGGATTATTAAACTATATGAAAACTAATTAAACTAATGAAACTATATTGGTTTCATTAAATATAGTTTGGAGAAAAGCACTAGACACTCCGTGATTTATCATCAAATAGTCGTGGTTTATTTTTATTCCCTGTGCTCAGCACTGTGAGCACTTGAAAACTACCTCTGTTATATTCCCTTTGCTTCTTCTTTTTTTGTGTGACAGGGTCTCGCTTTGTAGGTCAGGCTGGTTCTGAGCTCAGCTTCAAATTCATATCACAACAATCCTCCTGCCTCTGCCTCCCGAGTGCTGGGATTACAGGCATGAGACACCACGCCTGACCCTGTGGTATGTGGTATTGATTGCTGCTGGGCATGAGTCTCCACGGCCAGTATTGTATGTGATTACCAGGGGATCGAACATGGGGCCTTGAATTTGCATGACAGGTGCCAGAACCACTGAGCTAAATCCCTGGCTCAGCAATTTTTTTGGACACAAAATCTATGTAATTCAGGTTGGTCTTGAGCTCATTATGTACTTCAGGCTGACCTTGAACTCATAGTGATTCTCTTGCCTTAACCTTCCAGATGCTGAGATTACAGGCCTATACTACCGTGCTTGGCTTGCCCTGGGTCTTGAGACTTTGGACTTGGATTTTTTAGCAACGATGGAACTGTAAAGATTTAGATAACTCTTAGGGACAGACTAAATGCATTTTTCCTAATGGGATGGACACAAGTCATCTGGGAGCAAGGGGATGCATGTTATGATTTAGATGTAAAATATTTCTCAAGTGTCTGACATTAGGAAGTGAGGCCTAGTCGGCAGGTAGATCACTGGGGTTGGGACTTGGAGGTGGGTTCTTTTTTCCTTAGGGTTTTTTGAGACAGGGTTTTGCTTTGTGGTTCAGGCTGGCCCTGAGCTCAGCCTCCAACTCACATCACAGCAATCCTCCTGCCTCTGCCTCCCAACTGCTGGGGTTACAGGTGTGAGCCACCACTCCTGGCACTGTGATCTGTGATACCGATTGCTGCTGAGTGTGAGTCTCGACACCCAGTATTGTATGTGGTTACCGGGGAATGGAACCCGGGCCCTTGCGCTTGCAAGACAAGCGCTGGAACCACTGAGCTAACTCCCCGGCCCTGGAGGTGGGTTCTTATCCCTGGCTCCTCTTCTCTCCTCTTCCTGGCTGTCATGTGGTGAACAGCTTCCTTCCACCAGGCCCTCTGCTATGCTGTTTCTGTCTTGGAGCTGCCTATGGGCACAAGTGTTGGATGGGGCTCATATATCCTCCACTTCCTGCAACATTTGTTTTGCTGATTATCATGGACTCAACTCACTGAAACTGTGAGCTGAAGAAAACCTATCATTCTTTAAGTATCAAGTGTCAGATATTTTATCTCAGTGATGAGAAAGTAGCCAATATATAAGAAAAGGAGGTTATTTTTAAATGTGGGAAACTTATCTAAAGCATGTTATTTATTATATATCAAAATATCTTACTGTTGACTTTCAATTATTGGAGTACTACTAATGTACTATGTTAGATAATGTGTTGGCACAGATTTTTAGTTGGTAAACAAAATAAAGTGTGAATTTACATTTATGAGTACAAGTTATGAGTACAATGTTCTTAGCAAAAGTTTACTCAGTATATTATTCTAAGACTATGTCCTAAACTACTCATGAATATTCTAAGAAAATCTAGGTATGAGTACTGATTTTTTTTTTTTAGGTTTTTGGAGACAGGGTCTCTCTTTGTGGTTCAGGCTGGCCCTGAGCTCAGCCTCAAATTCACATCACAATCCTCCTGCCTCTGCCTCCCGAGTGCTGCGATTACAGGCGTGAGCCACCACGCCCGGCACTGTGGCATGTGGTACTGGTTGCTGCTGGGTGTGGGTCTCCACACCCAGTATTGTTATGTGGTTACCGGGGAATCGAACCCGGGTCCTTGCGCTTGCGAGACAGGCGCTGGAACCACTGAGCTAACTCCCCGGCTCCCTGAGTACTGATTTTTAAAGGAACAGATCTATGAAGATGAGAGTAATTAGTATAGACCTTTGATATCTGTATGTTTAAAAGGATAGCCAACCTTTTCTTTATTCATTGGCCATAGGCTTTGTGGTTAAGAAAACGAAGAGGTTTGTATTTTATTGGTCTCATTCTTGAAGATTCAGTCTGTGATCATGGACCTAAACCCATTTAATATTCCTTGTCTTTTCCACACTCTGGTGCCAGAACTGGTGTTATGTGTGGCACATTTAGAAAGAACTGACTGAGCATGCTGAGTCCTCAGCTCCTCAGCTCTCCAGCTCTTTGCTCCCCCTGGTGAGCTGACTTGAGGAGACAGGCTTTCTCTCTGCTTTTCCAGTAGGAAGTTGTACTGGAAGGGATCCAACTTGGCGCTGGCATGAGTGGGTTGGCTGAGTGCCATGATCACCTTCCCAAGCAACAGTCCTGAACACCACAATCCCAAGTGTTGAAATCCCAAAGATAGAAATACTGAAATTCTAATACCCTTAAACTCTAGACTCCTAAAAATTAGAATTCCAAAATATGAAAGATCATATAAAAGTGAATATGAATGTATTCTCTAAGAATAGCCATCCATTAAAAGCAAATAGTCACAGATATTCACCATGATTCAAGGCTTCAAAATACATTTAGTTTCAATTATTTTGAAAGTTACTTTGTTCTGATGGACTATCTCCATGTGATTGCCTATAATCTATTCCTATAGTACAACTTTTTTCTATGTCAAAATTTCTTTTTGTATTTGTTGTACTTTAAGGTTTTTAAAAAAGTTTTTCCATTGTTTTAAGTGTCAGCATTAATTTTTAGTTTTCAATGGTATATAATTTATCTTTACCTAATTTCTAATGATGAGTTGTGAATTGTGTAAACACATTTAAGAGTTCTAATTCACTTTCTGAATTTTTATAAACTTGATAAAAATACAATATTTCATTGAATTTATGCTTTGGTATTGTAGATGGATGTAGAAGACTTGAAACGTCAGTGAGTGGAGAGATATCTGTTTTGGACATCTGCCTTTATGAAAGATGAAACTTCTTGAGATTTTGGCTCCTTGGATCACTGCTCACATGAGAGCTTCAGTGTGGTTTTGCTTTAGGCTATCAACCATGGCATTTCAAATGACAACTGTTGTAAACCAAGTGCACACCATTACCAACCACAGTGAGGCACATTTCCACATTTCACTTATTCACCTGTTTCTTTACAAATGTAGTTCACCTGCTCATAATTGTTACATTGGCATAACTGCTGTCAATATAGCTAAGTGTTTATGGCTGTAAAAATGATTCCTATTTTATTGTGTAAAGTAGTCCATGAATGTTCTTCCATATTTTATGTATATCTCATTTAAACCTTCTTTTTGTGTAAGTAGATATCATTAAAATAAAAAATATATTTGTGATGCCGGGGATAGAACTCAAGATCTTACAAATACTAGGCAAGTGCAGTCCCACTGAGCCACATCTCCAGGCCCCACAATGATGTTTTTCCCTGAAGAGATGAAGAGAGTCAGCAGTCTACTTCAGACAATCAAACACTATTTCATACTGTTAATCTTCAACATATTTACAATTTCATTTTTTCATAAACTCATACTTTTTATAAATATGTTCAAGGTATGAAAGTTCTTCTGTTACTTAGAGAATTCTTGTAGGTTTTTCTTTTTTTGAGACAGGGTCTCGCTTTGTAGTTTAGGCTGGCTCTGAACTCACTATGTAACCCAGCCTAGCCTCGAACTCAATTTCTTGTAGTTTTTTTTTTTTTTTTTAGGTTTTTTGAGACAGGGTCTTGCTTTGTGGTTCAGGCTGGCCCTGAGCTCAGCCTCAAACTCACATCACAATCCTCCTGCCTCTGCCTCCCGAGTGCTGGGATTACAGGCGTGAGCCACCATGCCCGGCACTGTGGTATGTGGTACTGGTTGCTGCTGGGTGTGGGTCTCCACACCCAGTA
>PVIR01001538.1:30169-57579 GCA_004026965.1 Petromus typicus | reverse complement strand
CTGGTCACATATTTTTTACATGGGCATAATGACTTGTACACAGGCTGGGCAGTACTGCTGCCGTGTAGGATGAAGAACAGCTTTCTGTGCATATCACGAACCACATCCTCCAGGTGTTTTTGCTGAAGAATCCACAAAGGTTTCTATTTCTGAATACTAATTCATATAGGAAGGACAGTTTCTACATATTTATCCCTGAGCAATGTCTTTTCTCTTTTAGGTTTTTTGAGACAGTGTCTCACTTTGTGGTTCAGGGTGGCCCTGAGCTCAGCCTCCAACTCACATCACAGCAATCCTCCTGCCTCTGCCTCCCGAGTGCTAGGATTACAGACGTGAGCCACCACGCCCGGCACTGTGGTATGTGGTACTGGTTGCTGCTGGGTGTGAGTATCCACACCCAGTACGGTATGTGGCTACCGGGGATCGAACCCGGGTCCTTGTGCTTTCAAGACAAGCACCGGAACCACTGAGCTAAATCCCCGGCCCTGAGCATTGTCTTTATGAATGGAACCTACTGACTTGTTATCTGTTCAACAGAATTCTTGTTACTAACAGTGTAATCTATGCATATGACATTAGTTCCTGATGTTTCTTGATAAAGTCAGTCATCACACTGTCCTGTTTCTGAGTAATCTACGGTGTGTGCTGGAACTTCCTAAAGGTGACACCAGCTAGAATAGTGGGTTTTTTCTTGCCAGAAGAGAAAGCTAGCTCTCCTGGAAGCTTTCTTGACAGCAACACAATCAGCAGAGTCTCACCAACCATTCTGCTACCAGTGGGATCCACATGTCTTTTTTTCATGCTGGTTGCTTGCTGGGCTCAACTCACAGACAAGGTGTGAACTCTTTCTCCACACATCACAAGATGGAGCTCTTCTCCAGCGACTGGTCGGCCACCAGCCTCTCCAGCCCCTCCATAGTCCTTGGTGCCCAGCATACCACATCACTCCTTAGCTCCATCTGGCTCGGGTGTCACTGTACAAGTCTTTTCTTGAGAAAGGTCTTTTCAAATGATTTCACAATATTTAAGTTGTTTCAGTATATTTTGCTGCTGTTGAGTTGTTTAAATTCATTCAAGATTATGGATACTTATCTTTTCTTCCCTCAGGGGTTAATCAGACCCTCAGATACCTGCAGGAGGGTAATGGGGAACAGAGAAACAGAGGCAATATTCAAGGGACAAGGGAACCTGGACAGGCTAAGTTCCGTGACGGAAAATTCTTGCTTGTGGATGGATATGCGGGAGCTTGATGTACAGAGTGGCAGCTTGAGTTCCAACAAATGTCTCTGGCAAATTCTGTGTAGCTTTGTGAGTGGTGGGGTCAGTGCTGGTGGTGTTACCTGGGTGGTGTAGCGACCCCAGCTGTTGGTGTTCACGGTGGCCGTTCGTGCCTTTGGAGTCTGTTGGTGACTGCTGACAATATTCTTCTCATCTTTTTTTCTTTTCCTGAGATATATGAGTAAGGTGAAGAACCTTAACCAACTAGGATTCTGGCTGATGCTAAAGGAAATGGGGATAGTGGGAGATGAGAGCTGCCAATAGTTGATATATAAATCTGTGTCTGGAAGTGGTTGGAAATATACATTCTAGGACACTAGGGAAAGTGGTTCTTGGAAGGTTTCAGTGAACTAGAGCAATAGTAACTTGCAGCTTGGCTCTTTGCCTGTGCTATATTATGTCTCTTAATATACACTGACGATTTTCTTCTTTTTCATTCTTCCTTTTGTAATTTTATGTGTAAATGGATGGAAGTTAATTTTATTATTTAGTCTGCATGTAACCATTTGGTAACTGTGACTATATTTAAGAACAAGTATTCTATAAATTTGTGGTGATGCTATTAATAGTTATTGCAGCTGTGAGCACTGTTTTTCCTGAGGTGGGGAATAGGTGAGAAAAATTACTTGTTAAGGAGATGATAGCATATTTTTAAGCTTGGGGATTCCATGTGCAGAGTATACACACTATTTAGTAAAAGCAGTGGACATTGTTTCTTAACCAGAGTTAATTCTTTTGCCTCTTCTCTAACAGTGGATCTGGATTCCTTTGTAAAGTGACAGACGTTGAACTTTGCTGTGCATGGCAATGGAGTAACATTACAGCAAGAAAGCACATCTGGTTCTTAAGTCAGGGTACCTGCTCCCCGGCATCCCGCATGTGGCTCCCCCACTGTCTTGTTGCTGCAGAGGAAGCTGCTTCTCCAGCGCCACCTGCTGGAATGCAAGTGACTTCTCTAGCCTTTGCCTAATGCAATGTGGGTGGTGTCTTCAGATTCAGGCTCCTGCGGGAACCCGGCTTCTCCAGTGCTCCTCTCCTGAAGCACATGGGAATCCTCAGCACTCAACTGCTGCTTTCTGTGGTGCAGATTTTATAGCAGATTTCTTCTTGTGAGACATCTATATATGCTGTTTTTTGGTGGCACCCTAGATGAGAGAGGCCTTAGATCACTTTATGTTGATATAACAAATGATCTGTGGTCAAGGAACATACTAAAAAATTAATGTTTCAGTATTTTGGTAGCTGGAGGGTCCAAGTAGCACCACATGAGCATGTTGGTGAGGACTGTGTGGCTGTGTCACACGGGGCAAAAGAAGCATGAGTACTAGCAAGGAAGCAAGAAGTTTTGATAGTGATCTTTGAGTACTGAATACGCATAGGTTCTTAAGTATTCTACTGTTACCCAAGCTTTTGCAAAGTTTATTTTATTATCTTGTAGAACTTGACTGATAAAGAAAGAGAATGGTAAAGACTAGGTCTGCAGTCTTCAGAGTTGAAAAGCACAGGAAAGGCTGACTTCACTGTTAGGAGGCAGGAGAAACTCCTATTTGTGACTCTTTGGAAGTACGCTCGCTCGTGGGGCCGGGGATTTAGCTCAGTGGTTCCGGTGCCTGTCTTGCAAGCGCAAGAGCCTGGGTTTGATTTCCCTAGCAACCACATACAATACTGGGTGTGGAGACTCATGCCCAGCAGCAATCAGTACCACATCCTACAGTGCCAGGCATGGTAGCTCACGCCTGTAATCCCAGTACTCGGGAGGCAGAGGCAGGAGGATTGCTGTGATGTGAGTTTGAGGCTGAGCTCAGGACCAACCTGAACTACAAAGTGAGACCCTGTCTCAAAAAAAAAAAAAAAAGTACACTGGTGGCTCTTTTGTACCTCATTATGGATAGTTACAGACTGTGCTGTTCTTTGCATGCCAAACGGCCTTCATAGGAGAACTAAAAGTCCTAGTTTTGTTGGACACTCATTCATTACAAGGTCGTGGGTGTTCAGTTTTGAATGGAAAACCTGGTTAAGTAGAAACATTACCTACAAGCACATTGGCAACGGACTAAAGCCAATGTACAGAGAGCCAGCGGTATTGTCCTACCGTGAGTAGCCCGTGTTGAGAAACCAGTTGGTCTGTGTGGCACAGCACAGCAGCTCAGTGTGTTAGCCACATGCTACATCTCAGTGTCCCAGGTAAGTGCCAGACTTCCGAGGAGCAGCTGAGCCTCACAGCTCAGTGTGCTGGCTCTGGAAGGCAACTCTGGGCCACAACTCTTGTACATGAAGAGTTGAGAATCGATGGTCCCTTGCAGCCTTTATTACACTGAAAAGCCCCGAGCAGGCTTAGAGAAGACTGAGGCTTCTAAGGAGAAATGAGAGCCTCACTATATAAGGTCCTGCAAGTTAGGTAAACATGTTCACTGAAGCAGGGGCTGTAGTCACAGAACATTCCTGAAGCAGTAGGACAGAGTTTAAGGGACCATTCCCGAAAGGTCACATACAGTTCAAACTGTCACAAACCGTTCTGGTACACTGGACACACAGTGAGAGGTTGCAAAGCATTTCTGAGGCAGAGGGGCGAGGTTTAACAGAACACTCGTTATTTAAAATTGTGAAATAGGTACATTTTATATACAGATCACAGTCACTCTCAACATTGACAATTTGTACCAGCATATGACAGAGCTGATTCTCATTTTTTCCCATTCCCCTACCTATCCTACAACCCCCACCACCTATAGACATAAGCTTTGTTTCTCTTCTCTTTTTTTACCATCACATTTTTTCCCCCTCGTTACTTACCCCTACTCCTATTTCCCTTTGAATATTTTCTATTTTACAGTATCTATCATACATTGTAGAACTCATTTACGTTTTCAATTTCTCATATCAGGGAAAAGATACGATATTTACACATATGTGACCTATTTATTTCAGTTATGAGTATGTCCTCAAGGTATGTCCATTTGAATATGAATCACTCAAACTTGTCATTCTTTATGGCAGAGCAATACTGCATTTTATATTTAAAAAAAATCTGTAACCAGACTCCAGTTGTTGGATGTTTGGGGTGTTTCCAAGATTTAGCTATCATATACTGAGGCACTATAAACATGGGTGCACATATATTACTAGGATATGAATTTTTTCTTTCATATACATCCTTAGGACTAAAATAGCAGGGTCAAATAGGACCTCTAATCCTAGTTTCTTGAGGAATCTCCACACTGATCTCCATAGTGGTTGTACCAGTCTACATTCCCACGAACAGTGGAGGAAAGTTGCATTCTCTCCATAGCCTTGCCAGCATTTGTTGCTGGCTAATGTTGAGATAGCAGTCATTCTTGGTGGACTGAAATGAAATCTCAGTGCTGCTTTCATCTGTATCTCCTTAATGAGCACTGATATTGAGCATTTCTTCATGTGCTGTTCTTAGCTGTTTTTACTTCTTCCTCTGAAAAGTGTCTGTTCATTTCATATGCTCATTTTTGAATTGAGTCTTTAAATTTCGGGAGGGTCTCATTTTTTAAAGCTCTTTATATATTCTAGATAGTAGCCCTTTATCTGAGGAACAGATAAAATCCATATTGTTGGATGTCTTTTTGCTTTGCTAGTGGTTTCTTTTGCTGTGCAGAAGCTTTTTAGTGGGATAAGATCCTATTTGTTGATTTCTTCTGCTAGTTCTCATGCTATAGAAGTTCTGTTCATAAAATCTTTCCCTCAGTCATTGTCTCCAAGAGTTCTACCTAACCTGTTTTGAAGCAAGTTTAATGTTTCTGTTTTAAAATTTAGGTCTCTAATACACTTTGATTTTGGTTTAGTATACAGGGAAAGAGATAGGTCTAGTTTAGCCTTTGGCAGATTAAAGCCCAGTTTTCCCAGCACCATTTGTTAAAGAGGCTGTCTTTCCTCCACTGAGGATATTTGTTTCCTTCATTAAAGATGAGGTGGCTTAGTGTATCTGGAGTTGTTTTTTGGATCTTCTAATCTATTCTACTGATCCTTACATCTGTTAAATTGCCAGTACCATGCAGTTTTTTTTTTTTTTTTAAATCACAGTGGCTTTGTAGTATAGTTTCAAGTAGGGGACTGTGATACCCCTGCCATGTCTTTGTTGCCTAGAATTACTTTTGCTATTCTAGGTCTCTTGTGGTTCCAGATGAATGTTTGGATTATTTTTTTCTAGATCTGTAAAATATGTTGTTGGGATTTCAATTGGGATTGCATTGAATCTATATAGTAGTTATGGGATTATAGCCATTTTGATGATATTGGTTCTTCCTACTCAGGATCAAGGAATGTCTTTCCATTTTGTGTTATCTTCTTTTACTTCCTTTCTCAGAGTGTAATAATTTTCAGAGTAGAGGTCTTTCACTTCCTTTGTTAGATTAATTCCTAGATATTTCATTTTTCTGGTTGCTACAGTAAAGGGGCTTGACTCCCCAATTTCTCTCTCAGTGAGTCTGTTGTTTGTGTGTACAAAGGGTATTGATTTGTGAGCATTGACCTTGCATCCAGCCATGCTACTGAATTTGGCACTTAAGTCTAGCAGTCTTTTGGTTGAGTTTTTAGGATCTTCTCTCGAGAGTATTATCAGCAAATAATGACAGTTTAACTTCTTCCTTTCCTATTTTTATTCCTTTTATCTCTTTCTCTTGTCTAATTGTTGTGGCTAATGTTTCCAGCACTATATTGAACAGGAGTGGTGAGAGTGGACATCCTTGTCTTATTCCTGATGTTAGTGTGAAATATTTCAGTGTTTGACCATTTAGGATGATGCTGGCTGTTGGTTTCTCATAGATAACTTTTATTAAGTTGAGATAAAGTCCATCTGTTCCAGTTTTCTGTAGGGTTTTGATCATGAATGATGTTAAACACTTTTTTGTCAAACACTTTTTTCTTCATCTATTGAGATGATGCTATGGTTTTTGTCCTTGAATCTATTTATGCAGTATATTATGTTTATTGACTTACATATGTTGAGCCATCCTTATATCCCTGGAATGAATCCAACTTGGTCAGTTTGCATGATCTTCTTGATGATTCTCTGTATCCTATTTGCCAGTATTTTATTGAGGATTTTTGTGTCAATGTTCATTAGGGAACATTGGTCTTTTTGTTGGTCTTTCTCTTCTTTTGGAATCAATGTAAGGTTTTCTTCCAGGAATGAATTTGGGAGCACTGCTTTTGATTTCGTTCAAGAGTTTGAGAAATAGTATTATCTATTTAAAATTTTTGTAGAATTCAACAGTAAAGCCATGAGGAGCGAGACTTTTTTTTGTTGTTGGTAGGTTTTTTTTTTTACAGTTTTGATTTCACAGATTAATATTTGGATGCTTAGCATTTTTATATCTACTTCATTCAACTTTGGAAGTTCATATATGTCTAGTAATCTGTCTATTTCTTCTACATTCTCCATCTTATTGGAGTATAGATTTTTCAAAGTAGGCATTTATTCTCCTCTGGACTTCTGTGGAATCTGTGGTGATTTCCCCCTTTTTATTCCTAATAGCATGGATTTGAGTCTTTTTCTTCCTTTGTTTGATAAAGTTGGCTAAGGGTCTGTCAATTTTGTTTACCCTTTCAAATAACCAACTCTTTGATATGTTAATTTTTTGTATCATTCTCTTAGTCTCCATTGCAATAATTTCTGCTCTCATCCTTGTAATTTCTTCCCTAGTACACTCTCTGGGTTTGTCTTGCTCCTCTTTTTCTAATAGCTTGAGGTTCAGCATTAGATTATTTATTTGAGCTTGCTCTGTTTTCCTGATGTAGGAGTTCACTGCTATGAATTTCCCTCATAGAACTGTTTTCATTGTGTCCCATAAATTCCTGTATGTAGTACTGGGATTATCACTTAGTTGTAGAAACTGTTTAATTTCTTCTGTGACGTATTGGTTGTTCAGCAGAGTGTGATTCAATTTCCATGTGTTTGTGAGGATCTTGGAGTTTCCTTTGCTCTTCCGCTCTGATTTCAAGGCACTATGGTCTGACAGTATACAGGGGATAACTTCAATTCCTTTGCATTTACTGCAATACGATCAATGAATGAGCATGTGGTCTGTTTTGGAGAATGACTCACGGGCAGCCAAAAGGAATGTATATTCTGACTTTGTGGGGTGTAATATTCTGTAGACATTTTTGGGTATATTAAGTTCCTGACTTATGAACATTAGTGGTGAATTTCATATATATGAATGGATACACATTATAAACATTCATAGATGTGAACAAAGTGTAGAAGTAGCTTGTGTGTGTACTGTGTATAGTTACAGAATTTTTTGTATTTTTATGCTTTAAACTGTATATTTATGTCAAAGGCATACGAAACTCAAATTGTACTTATGAATGAATCTAACTTATGCGTGTTCTCTTGGAATAGAATTTGTAGGTCAGGAAGTTGCAGTATTTCATTTTTATTGAAGATATTGTGGGTGGTATTGTTTTCATAATTTCTTTCCATTTTTAATATGTGCAACTGCTAATGAGTTTTGTAAGTTGATCTTATAATGAGTTCTTCCCTCAGTGGTGAAGGAGACCAGGAGCATGATCATGGATAGATTATGATACTACCAGCAAATGGCTGGTAGCTAGCTACCTGCTAATAGCTTAATAGTCGTGGATGATAACACAATGACTGACAGTTACAATGGCTCTACCAGAGAATGGTTGGTAGTTGGCTACCTGCTTGATAGCCATGACCGACAATCAAGTAGCCAACAGGGCTATTATCCTTAGGCAGATAGCAAGGTTTATTACAATCATACAGGCTTATATAGCATACATGTGGAGGTTGTGGCCATATTAACTTTGGGAAAAGAAGAGGGAAGGTTAAATGAATGTAAGTAAGCATTCTAAGCAGAACAGTACAAAAACATTCTGTGAACGCATAATCAGAGGACAGAGAGCACCATGACCATATCTTCCACAAGCCACTTTGGCTGGGGCCCCAGCATTCACAGGACAAGTGTGCAGCAGGCGCGAGTCCTCCAGTGACCCCAACAATCTTGTATCTTGCTGAAACTGGTTATTAATTTCAAGATTTTTTGGTGATCCTATTTTGTAGATTCTGTTTCATAGAATACCATGTTATCTAAATAGTGATCTTTGGAGTTCGTCCTTATATTTTTTTCTCATATCTGATTGCCCTGTCTAATGTTGTAAGTACTATGATGAGTAGAAGTAGTGATAGTGGGCATCTTTTTCTTGTTCTTGATTTTGAGGGGAATGCTTTTAGTTTTTCGCCACTTAATATGATATTAACTGCTGGTTTGTCATAAATAGTTGTAGAAAATTCAGGTATGATCCTTATAGACCTGTTTTCTTCAGAGCATCTTTAAAAAAATCATGAAGTGGTTTTGAATTTTTTCAAAAAGCGTTTCTGTATCTACTAATGTGACCATTTTATTTTTACCTTGCTTCTGTTTATGTGAAGAGCTACATCTATTGACTTATATTTATTGAACTATCCTTGCATCTCTGGAATGAAGCCTACTTGGTCATAATGCATGATCTCTTTGATGAAGAGTTGCATTCTATTTGTTAATATCTTGCTGAGTATTTTGGATCCATGATCTTTAAAGATATTGACGTACAGTTTTCCTTTTCACTTGGATCTTTACCAAATTTTGAATCAAGGTGATTCTGGCTTTTATAAGTGCATTTGGGGGTATTCCATTCCTTTCAGTTTCTTTTGAAGAGCTTGAAGATTATTAGTGATGCAACGTCTTTAATGGTTTTGTATAATTCAGCAGTGAATTTGTAAGATCCTAGGCTTTTTTTAGTTGGTAGGTTGGTAGATTCTTTATTACTGTGCCACTATTATTGTTTATTATTTGACCATCAGGCATATTTATGTTTTTTCCTTTGTGGGACTGGGAACCAAACTCATAACCTTCTGTTTTCCAGGCAAGCGGTGGTGCCACTGAGCTAAATCCCTGGTCCATATTATGTCTTCTTGGGTTAGCTTTGGTAATTGGTATGAATATAAGAATCTGTCCATTTCTTCAACACTAGTTATTTGTTGGGACACAATTTTTTTTTTTTTTTTTAGGTTTTTTGAGACAGGGTCTCGCTTTGTGGTTCAGGCTGGCCCTGAGCTCAGCCTCAAACTCACATCACAATCCTCCTGCCTCTGCCTCCCGAGTGCTGGGATTACAGGCGTGAGCCACCAGGCCCGGCACTGTGGTATGTGGTACTGGTTGCTGCTGGGTGTGGGTTTCCACACCCAGTATTGTTATGTGGTTACCGGGGAATCGAACCCGGGTCCTTACGCTTGTAAGACAGGCGCCGGAACCACTGAGCTAACTCCCCGGCCCGGGACACAATTTTTGAAAGTAGTGTAAGTCTTCTGGATTTGAACAGTGCTATTGTGATTTTTTTTCATTCTTGAAATATTTCTCTCTTGCCAAATCTGACTAAGGGCTTATCTATTTCATTTATTCATTCAAAGAACCATCTCTTTAGTTCATTGATTATTTTAGTACTGTTTTATATTATCATTTTTCTAGATTCTCACTCATCTTTATAATTTTCCTCCTTAATTTTACTGTGGAGCTTGTTCATTTTTTCTCAGTTATCTTCTGATTTCTTATTAGGTTATTTATTTGAGATTGCACTGCCTTTCTACTTTGAGCATTCATTTTAATGAATTTTATTTTCAAACTGCTTTCCTAGTGTCCCAGAGACTTGGGTGAGTTTTACATTCATCATTGTTAACTTCTAGAAATTTAAAAATTCTCCTTTGATTTTTTTTTTATGACTCATTGGCTATTTAGGAGTATGTTAGTTTTCCAGGACCTTTCATCTTTTCTGAAATTTCTTCTGTCATTGATTTCTATTTTAATTGCATAGAAGACTTATAGTGTGTGTGGAATAATTTAAAATCTTTTGTATTGACTTTAACAGACTTTATAGACTAGTATGTGATCTATTTTGGTAAAAGTACCTTGCACTCTGAAAAAAATGCATACTCTGTAATAAAGGGTGGGGAATCTGTAAATATCTATTAAGCTCATCGGCTCAGTGGTGTGGCTCAGGTCTGGTTTTTTATACTAATTTTTTTGCTGGATTGTTTAGCTTGTTTTGTGGTTTGTCTTGTTAGTTTGTTTACTTGTTTAATTTTGCTTAGTTTCTTTGGAATGTGGAATGTCAGAGTTCCCTACTATGATTGTGTAAGTATTAATTTTACCTTTTAATTTTAGGAGTTTCATTTTTCTTTACTTATTTTTTTAAAGTTTTTTTGAGACAGGGTCTCACTTTGTAGTTCAGGCTGGCCCTGAGCTTGTTATATAGCCCAGGTGAGCCTCGAACTCACAGCAATCCTGCTGCTCTGCCTCCCGTGTGCTGGGATGACAGCACCACTCCCAGCATTGTAATATATGGTACCAGAGATTGGACTCGGGACCTTGCACTTGGAGGCAGATGCCGAACCACTGAGCTAAATCCCTGGCTCCAGGAGTTTTTGTTTTAGGAGGATAAATATTCGAATATTTGGTACATTTATAATTATCAATGAGATTTCTTCTTGTTGAGTTGTTCCCTCACCCGGTATGAACTTCCTGTTCCTTTTAATAAGTTTTAACTTGAAATTTACCATATCTGATCTTAGAATTGCTATCCATGCTTGTTTTGGGGATCCTGGTGCATGAAATATTGTTTTATATTCTTTAATGTTAGCCTATGAACAAGTTTATTGATTAGATGAGTTTCTTGATGGTAACAGACTATTCCTTTTTTTTTTTTTTTTTCTTTGCAGCACTGCGGATCAAACTCAAGCCCTGTGCTTTCAAGGTAGGCCTGGTATCATGTGAGCTAAATCCCTGGCCCTGTTGTAATCTGTTTTTACCCAGTCTGCCAATCTGTGCCTTTTAATTGAAAAGTTGAGGCTATTAAATTTGAGAAAGATGTGTTGATTATTTATTATCTCTGCCTTTTTTTCTGTTGGCGAATTCTTTGACATTTTTTGTTGTTAGTTCAATGATCTTGGAAATTTCATTTTCTGTGGTTTTTGGGTCCTAGCCTTGTGGTATGTGGTTATTGAGGACTGAACTCAGGACCTTGTGCCTTCCAGGCAGATGCTGGAATCACTGAGCTAAATCCCCAGCCCACCATGTACAATCTTAACATGTATAACGTTTTTGTTTATGTTTTGTCCCATCTTTCAAAAAGCAAAATATCCTTCCTTTAACTCCATGTTGTGAAACATATTGACATTTTACTTATTTTAGAATAATACTTTCATGTTTGTCTTTCCCATAAAAGTTTTAGACTCTTACAATGTTCACTTGTCACTAGCTTTGTTTGATTAGTCATCTCTCTGACTTCTAGCTTATGGATGTAATTACACCTGCAACCCATCTTGTCAAGTCTAAGCACTTACATATAATTTCAGAGTCCCAAGATTCAAGCTAGCAGTAAATCAGGGTGTAGCCTCTCTTGGCAATGTTATTAGTGATGAGATAATGTCTCCTTTCTGTATTCTCGTATCATAATCCTACTCAAGTGGTGGGTATTAGATTTCTGAGCGTATAAAATTGTTACAGAATTTATCTGGACTCTCAAACGAGTGACCCTCATCATTGGTCCAGAAAATTACCTAGGAGTAAGAACTCTGGAAAGAAAATGAAAGAGTACATGAATAAGTGACATCTCAGAGCTGAAGGGCATGCTCAGAGCATGGTGAGTGCCTGGAGTGTCTAATAATTATGGGTCCAAGGCTTTTTATGATGCTTCTGGGCCTATGGTTTGCTCTTGGGTAGCAGAGCCTAACTCAATAAAATGAGTCCTTCTCCCACATGAATTTTCTAGAGGCATCAAAGTACACAAGTGTGATAATAACTCAATGGATGAAAAAACAGAAGATGAAAAATAGTGAATAAATTATTGAAGAGAAAGAACAACTCAGAAGATAGACACTGCCTAACTTTGCTGTCTGTAGGATCAGCAGAAGAGTAGACAAATGGACCCACAGAGTAGAATAACCACCCCAGAAGTAGACCTACAAAGTCAGTGAACTTGGCCTAAGAGCAAAGACCATTCTGTGGAGAAAAGACAATCTTTCCAACAAATGGTGTTGCCATAACTGTACATGTGCACACAGAAAAATGAACCTAGACACAGACTGTAAGGCATGTAAAACTTTGTCATAATCAATCAAACACCTAAATATAAAACATAATAATATAAAAATCATGAGAAACAAAAACATTGGAGAAAATATAAGTGACCTTGGATTAGTAGTGACATTTTATGTATAGCCCCAAGAGTATGACTCATGAATGAGGGATTAAAAACCGGGAATTTGTTGAGAGCAGCAGCTTGGCCTCTATGAAGGAGATTCTGAAGACAAAGGAGTGAGAAGTGAGTGACTGGGAGAAAAGTCCTTGCAAATCCCTCATCGAAAGTCTTGTTTCCCAAACTGTGCAAAGAATGCCCAAAATGCAATGCATCCAGTTACAGTTATGCCAAAGCACTGAACAAAGGTACCTTGGTAAAAAGTTGGAAAGTAAACATAGGGGCTGGGTGTGGTGGCTCCTGTCTGTAATCCCCGCTCTTGGGAGATGGAGTAAGGACGATGGCTCTGAGTTTGAGGCTGGGCTGGGCGACATAGTAAGTTCAGGGTCAGCCTGAGCTACAAAGTGAGACCTTGTCTCAAAAAACTAAAAAAAACTAAATAAATAAACATAGGAAAAACTCATATCTTTGGGAAATGCACATTAAAATAAAGAATACCATCACATGGTTAATAGAATGGCTAAGGTCAGAAACACCACTGATCCTGAGGAGAGGAGCCAACGTGGAGAAACAGGAACATCCATTCATCACTTGTGAAACATAACGTGTAAGTTAGTCACCGTTAAAGATGGTTGGCAGGATGTACCTTCCATGCAACTCAGGAACCATGACCCCTGGGGTTTACCCACGTGAGTTGAAAATTTGTATCACACAGTCTTGCACATGGATGATGCTTTAAAGAAGCTTTAGTCATAACTGCTAAAATAAAAAAAACATTGAAAATTTTTGAAAAATTGAAAATTAAATTGAAAGAAATATCTTTCAATAGCTAAGGGGATGAACCAAGAATTTTAAATTTATCCACTGGAATAGTATTCAATGGCAAAAATAATGAGCTGCCTGCTCACCAAAAGATAATGAGAAAAAACATAATGTTTGTCCAAAAGGGTCATATGTCATGATTCCAACTACATGACATTCAAAAAAGGGCAAAACTATGAAAACAGTAGACGATCAGTGGTTTCTAGAGTTGAGGGGAGAAGAAGGGAAGATCAGGCAGAGCACAGCAGTCTTTTGCTGTGATGCACTGTTACCATCAGGTCCATAGAATGCGTGATGAGAGTACAAGCCCCAGTGTAAGACTTTGGTTAATAACCATGCGTCAGCAATGCAGAGAAGTGGTGAGACCTGAACTGCACTGTGGAAGTCATTCACAGTTGGAGAAATGTGAAGGTGTCTCAGGGCAGAGAGGAACTCTGTCCTGCTCAATTTTCTGATTAACTTGAAGCTGCTCCAAATAAGTGTGCTAATTAAAATGATCAATTCACTTTAAAACTAAGGTATAAAATATCTTATGCAAAAACTTGTGTAAAGACCTTAATCAAATCTGATAGTCTTTTATAACAAACCCAGAGCCAACATCGGAGCAAGGAAAAACTGAAACTATCATTTATAAAAACAGAATCAAGTGAAAATATCCACTGCCACCACTAGTGTGTAATATGGAACTTGAAGCTTCAGCTAGAACAACCAGGTAACATAACCAAATGAAAGAGATAAGAATAAGAAAGGATGAACTTTAAACATGTTTATTTGCAGATTATATGATCTTTTACACAAAACAATAGAATTCCATCACACAAATGATGAAGGAAAAGATGAAAGAAATCAGGAAAACAATCTCATTCACAGTGCCAAGAACAAAAGTTAAATATCTAGGGATCAACCTAACCAAAATAGTGAAAGACTTTTGTGATGAAAACTATATAACTCTAAAGAAAAGATGTAAGAGGACATTAGATAAAGGAAAGCCACTTTCTGCTCCTGGAGAGACAGGAGCAACAATAAACATCGTTGAAATGGACACATTGCCAAAGATGATAAATAGATTAATGCAATTCCAATTAAAACACCAATGACATTATTCACAGAACTAAAAGTAGCAATCCTAAAATTTACACAGAACTAGAGGAGAACCACAATAGATAAAATGATCCTAATCAAAAATAGGATGGAATGAGGCCAGTATAGTATCAGATTTCAAGTTATACATCAAAGCTACAATAATAAAAATAGTATGGTACTTGCAAAAAAACCAGAAACTTAGGTCAATGGAAAAAAAAGAAGACATAGACATAGCTTAATGTACCTTTAGACATCTGATCTTTGATAAAGGAACTACAGACAGATGCTAGAGACAAGACAGTGTTTTGACAAATGTTGCTTGAAAACGAGCTATCCACATACAGGAGAATCTAGACTCTATCTTTCACCTTGTATTTAAATTAAATCAAAATGGATCAGAGATTTAATGTAAAAATAGCAATGCTAAATATGCTCAAAGATAAAACAGTGAAATGTTTGAAGACTCAGGCATAAGCAAGATCTTCCTAAATCAGGATCCAATTGCAGAAGATACAGTAGTATGAAACAATACATAAAATTATATCAAAATAAAAGCTTCTTTCCAGCAGAGGGAACAAACAACAGAGTGAAGAGACAATCTACAGAATGAAAAATTTTGACAGCTACTCATATGGTAGAGTACTAAAATGTAGAATACATTAAGAGCTTGAAAAACTAGACCCCCAAAGCAAAATGCCTAATGAAATGAATACACATTTCTCAAAAAAGAAGCACAAATGCACAATAAACACATGAAAGATAATTTATCTTTGGCCACTAGAGAAAGATAAAAAGAACAATAAGTTTGCATCTTACTCCACTGAGAATGTCTCTCTATCATCAAAGACTCAAAATACTTCAAATACACACAAGGATGTGTTGAAAAAGGAATTCTTCTACAATGTAGTTTTATAATTACATATTCTCACATTTAAAGCAACACAGTTAGCAACTTATGGAGGTGTCCCAGGTGACCATCACTAGGTAAATAAATTAAAACATATATATAAATATGTTATATGTATATATATATGTATATATATGTATGTATACGTATGTATATATACGTATATATACATGTATATCCGTCTATATATGTATACATATATGTATATGTGTATATATATATATATATATATATATATATATATATATATATATATATATATATATATATACCTAGCATGGGGTGGATAAAGTTGAATCATTTGTAGGAAAATGCGTGGACCTTGAGATTGTAATCCTAAATGAAATAAATCAGATGCAAAAAGCTTAACATTGTACGGTTTCTTTAATATGAAAAAATAAACAAGAGATGACAGAAATAAGGAGATAGACTTGGTGGAGTTGGGAGGGAAACTAAGAAAAAAAGAGGAAGATGAAGAAGTAACAATGACCAAGATACAATATGAATATATATACTAATTTATGAAGATGATTATGATTATTATGTATTACAAATATATATATAAAATAAGATATGCTCTTTATTTTGGCATTTATTATTTAGCTTATTAGGTGGAGGTTAAAAAGACATACCTTTGTCCTAAGTGTAAAAATAGAAATAAAATGATGTATTCCACATGTATAAGAATTTTATAAAAAAGATAACTTGAAAGAAAAAGCAAAATTCTAAGAGAAGAACAGTCAGTTGGTGACAGATTTATCTGATCTTGATAATAAAGAATATAATGAAACGAGCTATCTGTGTTGTTAAGCAACTGTTCCAGTTTGCTTTGTAGACAGTAGGGCTGGCATTCCCTGAACCAACACACATGGAGGAGCTGTTCATATTTAAGGAAAATAGATTTCCTGCTTATGTCCATGCTCCAGTTATAAAGGATTTATAACTCAAATTCAGATAGCCTGTGTCCATGTACGATGGTATTTCATCATCTGGCATTGTATTACTCAAAAGGAAAATTTGAGAGTAAAAGTTTATATCATATAAATTCTCTTAAGCACTGAAAAGTATAAGTTGGTCCTAGAGAGCAAGAAGTTCACCCATGAGCAGCAGGGTTAAATGCATGTTGAGAACGCTGACATGAGACGCAGCGTGTTCTCCACTACAGCGACGAGCCAGTGCAGAGCAGGAGAACACAGGTGTAAGGCCAGCACCTCTGGGAAGATACACTAGTAAGTCTCTCATCACTGCCCAAACCAACAACTCTTGCCACACAGGCCAAATCACTCTATGTTAATGCAGTGGGGTTTTGTCCAGACACTTTAACCTGTGGCCAAATGTTTGTAGATTATGTTCCCGGAACTGGGTTGGCGATCAAAACTGTACACCTACATCCTTCCAGTGAACTGAGTGTCAGACCCCGCGAGGGTGCCCGTTCTTCCCATGAAGGCCATCCAGCTACCCAGAATGCTTCTGCACACCACTGTCCAGGATGAGGGCACAGAGCTAGTTACTTCCCAGACAATGCATTTAAGAGCTGCAGATTGCTGTGTTTTCTTCTTCCGGCAAGTAAAGCCAACCTTTTGTTCTTTCTTCAGCCTTGAACATTTCTGTTTTCTTTCAGCGTTTTTCTAGGGAACAAAGTAAATTTTGCAGGAGCTTGCAGAGAGTAGATTGTCTAAGATCTTTTTGGGATCAAGTACTCAAAGACAAATAACGATTCATTGTGCCTGAAAAGGGGTCTCAGAGGAAACCTGGAAAAACACTGACTGAGGGTCTTAGAGCCACCCGGCCCATCAGGTCCTCAGCAGCCCTTCTAGCAGGTGAAGTCAAGGTTGCTCAATCCTCTTTATATCGAAATGTGAATAAGTAGCATCCTTACGACAGACATTTATTTGTCAGTAAGAGCTGTGGCAGAGCTCAGCCATCCTAGGTGGAAGGAATTGGCTAGGGAAGTCTCCTTGAAAGGATCATTGTAGGGTAAGAATGTCTAAACTGCCACCCTCAGTATCTTGGCCCTTCAGATTTGACTGTGTTCTCAAGGGTTCCAACCCAACCCTTGTCCTTTGCACTGTCTAGTCTGCTGCAGTAGAACTTGGACACAGGGGCAGCATGGCGCCGCGGCACACTGCATCCTCCCATTCAGTGAGGGACTGCGGTCATGGGGGGTGCCCCTTAGTAGAGTGTATGGGTCCCCTCCTGCTACCGAGGAACTGACCAGAAAATAAAAACAGATCCAAAGTTTTTCCCTTTAACTTCTGAATATGTAGATCTATGAAGGAATAAGCAAGTAACTCCTCTACATCAGGATGAATATTTTGTTTTTCTGAGACTGTAGGGTCTCAAGGTTTGAAAAGGAGTGGAAAGTTCTCAGAGACAGGTGAGAATACTGAGAATCTTTTACAATTTTTATCAAGAATTCTTATTATTGGGCAGGGGATTTAGCTCAGTGGTTCCGGCGCCTGTCTTGCAAGTGCAAGGATCCGGGTTCATCCCCAGTAACCACACACAATACTGGGTGTGGAGACTCACACCCAGCAGCAATCAGTATCACACACCACAGTGCCGGGCGTGGTGGCTCACGCCTGTAATCCCAGCCCTCGGGAAGCAGAGGCAGGAGGATTGCTGTGATGTGAGTATGAGGTTGAGCTCAGGGCCAGCCTGAACTATAAAGAAAGACCCTGTCTCAAAACAAACAAAACAAAAAGAATACTTAATATACTTTCCAAAACGCCACTTTTTAAAATTTACAAAAAAAAAAAAAAAAGACCTAACAGAAAGCATATCTATTCTTGCTGAATATAGAAGTTCCAATCTAAATAAATACTGAAGGACCGTGGCAAATTTGCTTCAGAAAAAATAATTTTCCAGGTGTAAAAGGAAGAAATTGCAGTGAGGAGAGAATGAAGAAAAACCACATGGTTTTTATCAGACATTTCACTACGATAGAAACTAAAATCTTAAACAGAGCAGAGGTCACACAGGGAGCCTATAGTCTCGCCCTAGCACCAGGCGGGGACCTGTGCCATGCATACTGGATAAACTGCAGTTTCAGACAGCATTATCCTTCTCTGGAAATGGATCTTTTGCACACACGTCTTCCCCAAGGCCATGCAAGTCTCTGCAATTCCCCTGCGAAGGTGTAACAGCTCAGCAGCATAGGTGGCCAAGGGAGCGCGTTCAACACCTGTCACTCAATCTTGGGGAACACAGAGAGCTCCAGACGGTGCTGGTATGTAAACATATCGAGCCACGGCTGCACCTGGCAGACAGCGGTACTCTAGTAGGATAGACTGGAGCTTTCAACCTCATCTCCTCATGCTGTGACACGGGACTTGGTACATCCTGATACTATGGCTGCGAGATTTAAAGAAAAACGAGCTGCCCTGCTATTTCAGATTTCTATTCTAGCCAGCATCACCCATGACTGCTTATGGTGAATCATTATGGTGAATAAGTCCGCTCAAAAATAAGCAGCCTATACCGGTATGCTGTTGTGCTGGTTTGCTGGGTTATTAGCTCAGAGTTTGACAAAACACAGATGGCTCACAAGAGCCTAGATCCATCGTAAGCTGGTAGAATCCTGCAGAACTTAAGCACAGGCAGACAGCCGTGGGTGACTGTTAGACATTCAAAGCAGTTATTTTAAGGAAATGTAACAGGCTTCAAGAAAACAGGGAAATTCTCTGATTTTTAGTTAATGAACTTTATTGGTACATTTAACATATCCCTATCATGAATGTGATCATTATCTATATGCTTCAGTGTTTTACAGAGCACCTTAACAGACAAGGAGGCAATCAATCATAATCAAGCAAGCCCTTGAGCTAAAGACACACTCAGTAAAATTTGTATACATATGGCATAAGCTATAGGATAGTTTAAACAGAAGAAAGGGTTAGTAAATTTGAAGACAGTCTTTCAGAAAATAGTAAGAAGATAAATGAAGAAGTAGGAAGAAAGAACACTTTGGGACAGTAAGAATTTTAAGAAAGTATTAAATCAGCACATATTCTGGTTATAGAAGTTCAAGGCAGACTTCAGAATACCAGAGGGATGAAAAATTTCTTCAAAGAAATAGTAACAGAAATCTGGAAAAGGATAGAAATCTCAGGTTCAGAAAGTTCAAATGTTCCCAGTTAGAATACACTCAACTAAGCAGTAGAATTCATATTATTTTTGATATATATATACCACATATATATAAATACCAAGTGCATATATTTATATATATAATATATACCAAATATGTGATATATATCTGATATATCTGACATATATTACATATTAGAGCATAAATATATGTACCAAATATGTAAGATATATACCAAATATGTAAGATATATATTACATATTTGTATATATGTATATATTACATATATGTATTACATATTTGTGAATATATATCTCTCACATATTAGAGCATAAAACAAGTTTTCACAAATTTAAGGACATTGAAACCATACAAATGTATATTGAAAGGAGCACCATACACTATTTTACTATTTTCAATGCTAAGGATGGAGTGGGACTCTAAAAAGCATAGCAAAGATCTCACTATGTGAAACCCAGGAAGAGAATTATGAATATTTGTGAGTTGCCAAGAAAACACAATAGTCAAGCATTGGAGGAAACTACTTTTTTTATACAAAAAGTGAAGAGACAGAGCAAGTCTACTTTGAAGAGGGTGCCTCAGACTGACATGTCTAGCTGGTCCTCACTTCCTCAGGAGTCCCTGGAAAGCAATTGGCTATGCATATCCCACCACATTTGCCACAACAGAAGGACCCATCTCTCCTCATGCACTCAGAAGTGACTATAGCTGGGGCAAATGCCTAGTGATCATTGATCAACCTGACTGGGAAGAACAAATGAGTACACATTGTGTTTGAAAAAGGAAAGATATTCCCACGTAAAGCAATCAACCCTTCAGGGCTGCGTGGGTTCTTCATCTCCCGGTGAGGGAGTGTTCCTGGCCATTCCAGTGTGGTCAAGCAGTGTTGGACACCTGTGTACATGAGATAACCTTTCTCAGTGATATATTCTCTGGGAAACATGGGATCCAACTGGAAAGCAACATTAAGAGCAGATATAGGAATACCACAAACATTTGTCAGTTAAACAATACATATATAAATAATCTATCAATCGAAGAAGAAATTACCATGGAAATTACAAAAAATTTTAGATTCATTGCAAGTGAAAGCAAAGAATAACAGATTTACAGGAAGTATCTAAAGCAGTGCCTGCAGGAATACTAATGGCTTTGAATGTCTGTATTAGGAAAAAAATCAGTCACTAGTAAGCTCTCTTCTTAAGGAAATAGAAAATATAACAAACCAAACCCAAAACAAGGGAAGAAAAGAAGGAATTTATAAAGATTGGATAGGAAATCAACAGAATAGGCAGCAGAAAAAGAATAAACAAAGACAAAGAAAGAGAATAAAGTGACTAAAACTAAAACAAAACAGCAAATAGTACCACCACCTCCAAGAAATAGAAAAGGATTATAAAGAAATACTATGAATGATTGTGGACAGACAAATTACTCAAATTACAAAGAATGGACAAATTCCCAGAAGAACACAAATTAATAAATTGATTCAGAAATAAATAAAAACCATTAAATTATAAGCTTTGGAACTTCTCAGGAAAAAAAAAAAGCACTTCCAAAATATCATTTGACTGATGACTTTCAAACTTTTAGACATCATATTAAAACTTCAAAAATTCTTTCAAAATCTGAAAAAGGGGAAAACATGATTTCATTTTTTGAATCCAATATTAGTTGAATGCCAAAAATATCTAAACAAAAATTAAAAAACTACATACCCAATATTCTTTGTAACTATGTACAAAAAATTCTGTTAATGTAAGAATTTAGTCAAATTGTAGATTAAAGGCATTATCTCCCAAAATTCCAATAAGCCCAGGTCCTCTAGCACACACTGGAATCGGGTAAGCCAAATTCCAAAGTATGGGGCTCAGTTCCAGAACATAGCCTCCTATTAGACACAGCTGGAAATGATGTTTCCTTACAACCTCGTCCTTCACACCACTTGGCTGCAACTAGCGGATTTCTCCTTTGATTTAACAGTCCAATAAAATGAATCACAGAATCAATGCTTCTTGTTGTACTGGGTATTTTGTGTCAGCAATGAGAGAACAGTAACTAACACATAAATTTGTTGGTAGAGAAATGAGGTTGTTGCTGTGACAATACCCAGCCATGTGGCTCATGAGACTTTGAAACTGGCTTCTAGGAAGGGGAAGAGTTAGGAAAGATTTGGAGAAGTTGGCAACGAAGTAGCATTGGAATGCCTTAGGCTGGTCTTTACAGGAGATTCTAGACAGAGCTCAGAGGACCAGAAAGCTGATAAAAATCAGACTCGAGAAGTTTCTGCTAGGGAGAAGGACTGCACTGGCTGCTGGACTCCAGATGATGTGTGCTATGGCTTGGAAAAAAGTTTGTCTGCATTTTCCTCATATCTAGAGACTTCCTGAGACTGACATTGGGGGCAGTGGACTAATTAATCCTACAGAAGAAATTTCAAGGCAGTGGAATATTGAGGCGGTGTAATGGCTACTGTGGGGGAGGTTTTAGTCAGTTCTATGTTGAGAATCAAGAGCAAAAAGCCCAGCAGAAGGATTTGTTCTGAGGTTAGTCCAAGAAGAAGCTCCAGTAAAGCTGTGGACTGCAGAGATGGAGCAGAGGGGGTCTTGACTGCTGAGAAGAAAAGGAGAATAGAAGAGAGGGCCTGAGGCCTCACAGGAGGCAGCAGGACTCCACTCTTTGCAGTTTCAGAGTTATAAAGGTGAAAGATTTTGCTTTGAGAAGGAAGCCCCAGAGCACCATGTTCCAGAATGTTGTCAGCCTAGGCAAGTTGTTCCAGAGTGTCGGCAGCTTAGGGCTGCAAAGATAGAGCACAGGAGGGCCAGGGATTTAGCTCAGTGGTTTTGGCATCTGCCTGGCAAGCGCAAGGTCCTGAGTTTGATTCCTGGTAACCACATACCACAATGCTGGGTATGGAGACTCACACCTGTAATCCCAGCACTGGGGAGGCAGAGGCAGGAAAATTGCTATGAATTCAAGGTTGGCCTGGGCTACCTAGTGAGTTCAGGGTTAATCTGAACTACAAAGCGAGACCTTGTCTTAAAAAAGAAAAAAGAGCAGAGGAGATCTTGATTGGTGAGAAGGAACAGGAGAACAGGAAAGATAGCTGGAGGGCATCACAGGAAGCAGAGGGATTCCACCTTTTATAGTCTCTAAATTGCAAAAGTGAAGGACTCTGCTTTGAGAAGTGAGCCCCAGAGCACTATACTGCAGAATGGTGGTAAACTTGGAAAGTTGTTCCAAAATGGCTGCCTTGGGAAATTGTTTTAAAATGGTAGCCTAGGCAAGTTTTTCCAAAATGGTGGCAGCCTAGAGAACTTGTTCCTGGGGTTGGGTTCAGAGTGCTCAGTGATCCTGGCTCTTAACTCTTCCATCCAAGAGTGAGGGAAGACTGTTTACTATTGCTCCAGTGGGCTACAGACCTTGGCATCACTCATGAGGTGCTGGATTAGGTGATGCAGAATGTAAGAGCTGTGGGATCAGGAATGCTTTTACCAAGATTTCAGAAGACCTACGAGCTAGGCATTGCAACCTGAGAGGGTGATGTATGAAGCTTTGAGTGTGAAGCTTAGGTGAGGTGGAGACCTCAGAAGTTTGAAGAAGCCAAGAGCATGGATAGTCTGAGGAAAACTGCAAGGGTAATCCCAAGAGAGAAACCTTTGGAGACACAGCCATTCGAAGTAGGGGCAGACCCACTCAAGCCTTTTGGAGTTTACAACTTGCTACAGATTGCCTTGGACACTACACATGGAACTACAGGACATGATGTTTGCTCTGCTGTATTTTGGACTTACTTTGCTTCCATTCCTTTGTGTCTGCCTATTCATACTTTTGGGGATGGTAATGTCTATATTGTGCCATTGAATGTTGGCAGCATGTAAGTTTCTTCTCATTTGTCCAGGGGCTTGCAGCTAAGAGTTCACCTTAAGAGTCTGAGAGGAGACTTTGGACTTGGCCTTTTCAGCATTGCTGAAAGTGTTAGGACTTTGACAACTCTTAAAGGTGGAATAAATGCTTTTTTGCATAATGGAATATGCATGAGTGCTTGGAAGGTCAGGGGTAGAGTGCGATGGTTCTGTGTTTAGATGTCCCCCAAAGCCTGAGGCAAGTGAGGTGGGACTTTCTTTTTCAGAGTTAATTGGATCTGGAATGTGCGGTTCTGGGTTTAAGGGCGTATGATTACTAAACCCCTGCATGTGAGGGATTAGTCTGATGCCACCAGTCTCAGTGGTATGAATAAGATACATGGGGAAGGAAGATGCTGTTAAATGCTCTTGTAACTTTTGCTGCTGCAACACTGATGAGCAGTGTTGTCCTCAGTGAGGTCTGTGTGCCATTCCTTTTGGTGAGCCAGCTGGTTATAGGCTGAAATCTCTATGAAGTGGAAATCAAGCAAACCCCTTCTCTTTAACTTTGGGTGTTGGGTGTTTTGTCTGAGCCACAAGAGCAACTAACACAAGTACAAGGACCAAATGACCATCTTAGAGAGTGACAAGTGAACACAGTACAGGCCACTTTTCTTTCACGCAAAAACCTCAAAATCAGTCGGAATAAAAGGGAAATTTCTCAGTTAGATACAGAATGCCTATTAAATCTCATAAAGAATATCTACTTCGGGCTGGTGAGTTAGCTCAGTGGTTCCGGCGCCTGTCTCGCAAGCGCAAGGACCCGGGTTCGATTCCCCGGTAACCACATAACAATACTGGGCATGGAGACTCATACCCAGCAGCAACCAGTACCACATACCACAGTGCCGGGCGTGGTGGCTCACGCCTGTAATCCTAGCACTCGGAAGGCAGAGGCAGGAGGATTGTGATGTGAGTTTGAGGCTGAGCTCAGGGCCAGCCTGAACCACAAAGCGAGACCCTGTCTCCAAAAACCTAAAAAAAAAAAAAAAAAAAAAAAAGAATATCTACTTCATGATAATATGTAAAAGCTTGATCTTTAGATCTAGAACAAGACCAGACTGTTCATTCTCAAGACTAGTTTTTGAACATTGTACTGAAAGTTCTCGCCAGTGAAATCAGTCAGGGGAAATAAATTAATTGTATTAAGATAGGAAGGAAAGAAATAAAAATTTTCATTTATGGAAACATGATATTTTCTTAGTTTTAACTTTTATTAGTACCTATGCACAATACATAATGATTATATTCATTGTAGGGAGTTGGTGAATGTATGTAGATTCCCTTTCCTGCCTCCATTTTCTCTCCCTACATTTCTTTATCATCTTCCCACTTGTTAAAGATTTGACTTCCTCTGTCCTATCACCTGTCTGTAATAGATCTTTCAGTCTATGGTCACCTGGCTCCAAGGCCAAGATGGCCAGCAGGCATCGTGGAGGAGAAGCTATGTGAAGCACACAAAGCAACAAAGGCAGCAGGAGAGGCAGCTGGTGGGGCCTACTGCCATGTCAAAGGCAGCTAGGGAGAGAGAGCTCAACAGCATCTTTCTGCTCCTCGTGTCTTATTCATACCACTGTGACTCTGGTAGTATCAAACCAGTCCCTCACGTGTAGTGGGTTAACAATCACACGCTCTTAAACCCAGCATCACACATTCCAGAATCAGTGGATAGAAAAATAGAGTCCCACTTCATCTGCATGAGGCCTTGAGGGGCATCCAAACACAGACAATGACAGGTAAATCTGTCTTTTATTTTGCTTACACCAAATATCTTGATTATGGTAGACTTATGAGAAGCATTAAAGTTGGGCGCTGTGTCTTTGACTTTGTTCTTTCCCTTAATATGCCTCCGTTGTTTTTGATCTTCTGTTTTTTCATCCATTGAGCTATTGCCCCACTCCTGTACTTTTGTGTCTCTGGAGATCTGATGTGGGAGAAAACCTTATACTCTTTTTGTTAGGCTCTGTTAACCAAGAATAAACAACAAACTCAAGCACATTATAAGAAGGCCTGGAACCACCCTTCCCAGAAACTCTGGTTCCAGCTAAATCTGCTGTGTCTTCTCTCCAGCCCTTCAGCTATGCGACTCCATCTGTTGTTCTACATTCTCTTCTTCTTTTTGATTCTTTTACTTCCAGGTAAGTTGTTAGATGACAAGTGTCTGCAGTTTGGCAAGTCAGACAAGACTTTGTAATCAATTTTACATGTTGAGAAATCTAATAACTGCTTGTTTAGGATTATGACAGGGTAAAATAGCTCTCTGCTATACTCCATACCTTAGAACTCCTCATTGGAGCATGGAATTGTTTTGCAAGTGGTTATATCCAATTAGAGTTTACAGAAACATCAGTAAATGTGTCCACTTGCTAGTGTAGAAAAGGACAGAATCCAATTGAAAGGAGCTGGTGGCTGACAAGTGAGGGTCCTGAAGGTCTGCTAGTTCTACGTGACAAGCATGTAAAAAGATAACTCAAAAAAAAGTGAAACATCACATACTATCTGTTTGGCAACATGGAATTACAGAAGAAAATCTTACACTTTTTTTGTGAGACAGGTCTGTGTATGAACAAAAGACTTGATAAAGTCTATGATTGTACTTGGTTACATATGGCATATAGGTTGCAAAGTAAACCTGTGGATTAGAGATAAAGGAACTTTGGCAAATCAGTAATGAGTAAAGGCATCACAGAGCAGTGATTCCGGTGTGTGACAAGTTCATTGTGCAGTAATGAAGGACATGTACTCTGGATATGAAAAGAGGTGAGTGATAAAACACGCTAAGACAAGCAGGAACTTTGAAAATTTAGACCATCTGGCATGATAAATCTTAGGAAGAAAGAGGGGAAACAATAGTAATACAGGTGTCTCTCATTGTATCACCCACCTATTTAACATCTGTTTGGATTTATGTCCGATGCACATGGTTCAGACTTACAACCTACTGCTCAGACTGAGGACCCATCTAGTGTTTTGTATAATTCTGAACATCCTATTGTGAGACACTCAGTGTCTTTTTGTACAGTACACCTTGCTTATTCAGGGCTGTAAGTTTTGCTAATTGTACAATACTCAATAGTAGTATGGTTTTGCTTTGCTATACAATACAATACTGCATGTCAGGCTTATGAAAATAAGAGCAAGGTTATCAAGTTGGACTTTCCTTTGACTATTTATTTGTTCTGAATATTGTAATGTAAAAACTACATACAATTCACTTAGCAACTAATTCAATTAATTTAGTAACCTGCTCACAGAAATGAAACTCTGTTGTGACATGAGGAATGTTTGGAATCTTATATTAACTAAACAATCAGAAAGAAGACAATCACATTAAGATCAACAAAACAAAATATTACTTTAAAAAGACAAATAGGATTTGCGGTGGAGTTATTCAGACACACAGAAAGTGAGGGTTTGCTTAAAAGAATAAACTGACAGATATTCCACAGATTAACAGGTAATTTGATAAAATAGCAAGAAATTGTTCATTGTGTTCCACTATCCTTGTGATTTAGGTATTTCTTTATTATACTGTATCATTGCTAACATATTAATTTTATTTACACTAAGTTATAATCAACACAGAAACATGCTATTTTTGCTGTGATTATAAGAAAAATTTATCTTTGCTTTTCTTACAATGGCAGCCATGACACCATTTTAGAAGCAAAATACTTTAAAATAGTTGTATGTGTTTGTAATTTCCAAATGGTTTCCTCCTATTGTCGGTTGTATCCTTACTATCTGGTCCTCTCTGCTGTGAAACCGCTTTCATCTTTATGCGATCATCAAAAAAAACAAAACAAAACTCCCCACTCTCCAGAAAGAAACTGCTTTTATTTTTTATTTTTTTTTTATTTTTTTATTTTTTTTTTAGGATTTTTGAGACAGGGTCTCGCTTTGTGGTTCAGGCTGGCCCTGAGCTCAGCCTCAAACTCACATCACAATCCTCCTGCCTCTGCCTCCCGAGTGCTGGGATTACAGGCGTGAGCCACCACGCCCGGCACTGTGGTATGTGGTACTGGTTGCTGCTGGGTGTGGGGTCTCCACACCCAGTATTGTTATGTGGTTACCGGGG